>JAOBBB020034037.1:0-15052 GCA_025331005.2 Zoanthus gigantus | reverse complement strand
GTTTCAGCCCTGTGTGTGTTCTTTTGTGTGTGTTTAAGCTACTTAAGTAAGTGAATGACTTCTCACACTGTTCACAACTGTAGGGCTTCAACCATGTGTGTGTTCTTTTGTGTCTGTTTAAGGAACTTAATTCACTGAATGAGTTATGACACTGTTCACAACTGTACGGTTTCAGCCCTGTGTGTGTTCTTTTGTGTGTGTTTAAGCTACTTAAGTAAGTGAATGACTTCTCACACTGTTCACAATTGTAGGGTTTCAACCCTGTGTGTGTTCTTTTGTGTGTGTTTAAGGAATCTAATCGACTGAATGACTTCTCACACTGTTCACAACTGTAGGGTTTAAACCCAGTGTGAATTCTTTTGTGTGTGGTTAAGTGACTTGAACTACTGAATGACTTATCACACTGTTCACAACTGTACGGTTTCAGCCCTGTGTGTATTCTTTTGTGTGTGATTAAGCTACTTAAGTAACTGAAGGACTTCTCACACTGTTCACAACTGTAGGGTTTCAACCCTGTGTGTATTCTTTTGTGCATGTTTAAGGAACTTAATTCACTGAATGAGTTATGACACTGTTCACAAATGTAGGGTTTCAACCCAGTGTGAACTCTTTTGTGTCTGTTTAAGTTACCCAATTGACTGAATGTCTTATTACACTGTTCACAACTGTAGGGTTTCAACCCAGTGTGAACTCTTTTGTGTCTGTTTAAGTTACCCAATTGACTGAATGATTTATTACACTGTTCACAACCGTAGGCTTTTAACCCCGTGTGTATTCTTCTGTGTGTGTTTAAATGACCTAATTGATTAAATGATTTATCACACTCTTCACAACTGTAGGGTTTCAACTCCGTGTGCATTCTTTTGTGCATGTTTAAGGAACCTAAATGGCTAAATGGCTTATCACACTGTTCACAAATGTAGAGTTTTAACCCTGTGTGTACTCTTTTGTGTGTTTAAGTGACCTAAGCGATTGAATGATTTACAATACTGATCACTATGGTGGGATTCCATCCCTGTGTATATCCTTTTGTTACCAATAAAACTACTTGAGTGACTATTACAATGATCACAGGGATAGGATTTCAACAATGTGTGCGTTTTTTGTGTACTTTAAATTATTTGATTGATCAAAGGACTTATTCCTTTGATCACGACTGTAGCGTTTCAAAATTATGTTTCGTTTTGTGACTGTTTACGTTACTTGGTTACTGCACTGATCTCAATGGTAGAGTTTTAAACCCGGGCGTTTCTTTTGTAGAGGATAAACCTACTTCAAACAGAGGATATTTTACAACTTTGTCACAATGGAGTAGCGAGGTTTCAACTTTCTGAGTACTCTCCTTGGTATGTTAGATGACTTGGGAGGGATTTGTTACATTCGTCACAGGTGTAACAATTCACCCTATTTGTTCAAGATTTCTGAAAGGTATTAATTAGTCCCTTTTGTCACACTTGAAAGATATATTCCTTTCACCAAGTTAGACTGAAGAAACAATGGGATTCTGCTTGAGTTTGTAAGGTTCTGTTGTATTCAAAGAACAAGACGACAATTTAGAAAATTAATCAAAATCTATGAAGTGGAAGGTTTAATTAACTGTTTTTCACTCTAATTTAAAAAAATTGAATAGTAATAATTGACTAAAATTAATCCATTCTGTGAACTCTATCATCATTTCAAATATGAAATGTAATGAGATAGTTAGCATTGAAAACATTTGCTGTTTTGATATTATATGTAGATCGCATTTCTCGCATGAAGACTTTTTCTAGACAAGACTAAAAAATGTTCAAATCAGTTAAAAAATGGGCATAATTGAATCAACTTCTAGTTTGACAACATTCAGTAACTAAGTCACATCTATGGCCAGGTGTTTCAAGTTTACAAATCACACCCCAATGTGTAAAATGGCTCAAACTTGTCCTGTAACTACTTGTTGTCCAGTAACAATCAAGACAACACTCTTCTCCTGATAACAATCCGGAAACTAGAGCAGAGGCTCGTTGTTCTTCAGTATGTTCACAAACCTTTCAATCTGAAAATGTTCCTATTTTGTTTTTATTTTTCCAAGAAATTTATTTTCATAAAAGAGCAAAAATTCGGTGAAAAATAATTTTTTACAATTTGCTCATATTTTTATAGAAATTCAACTGAAATTCAATAATACAGAAAAACTAGTCCAGCGTAAAGTGAAATATCATGCTCACATGCGAACCTCGACACTTTCAACCAAAAAGCAATAAATTCTATTTTACAATACCAAATATGGCTTGTATTTTACAAAATAAGAACGGGGAACAGGGACGATATCTGGATTTTACGTATCTTTTTTTCAATGTTTTATTGATACAAAGTTTTCCCTGACTTCTCCGTAAGACACACATAATACAAACAAAACAGATCCCCAGTCTATGGACTTCCCAAATGAACTACCCCTAAAATGGACTACCCTTAGAAACTTCCAATGAGTTTTATTAAAGCGATGCGATTTATACTTGCATTAAACAATACCTTGATTATTTTCGTTCGTTCTGGCCAATATTTTGAATAATTAAGCTAAAAGAACAACTGCTGAACTTAAGGATTACAGTCACATAACTCCTGAAAAATGGATACCTCAATTTTATCGATTGATTCAGGTAAGACTTTGGCCGTTTCACAACTGATCAAAAGCCTTATGCATCTCACAGCTAGAGATATACCTGCAGGAGTTTCATTTCTTGTTGATTTGAATTAAATCCATACATGATGACTTTCAAGTGATTTACGAAGGAAAAGCAAGGTACAAACGATGAAATAGATTAAGAAATTAGGTACAATACGTTTATACCTTATGGAAATCCTGTGATTCAGTTACATTTAACTTATGTTTATAAATATACCTCTAGAAGCTTTCAAAATTGATAAGTACTATCTCATATAATAGTATTTTTGCACGTTCAGACCCGGCGGAAGGTCCCCAGAGTTGGTCCGGCCATACACAAAGTTCGTCGAGTGCCGCAAGTGAGAGCAAACTATGGGGGTGCCTGGAAAATTTTGAAATTTACCTTCTCTTACATGAGAAATAGTGCGTTTTCAGAAAAATGAATAAATAACACAGTAGTCTTAAATCACGCTAATCAAGGGGTTGGGTCGTCAAAGTCAACTCATGTTTCAATTATCGCTTGTATTTCACTTAACACTGACCCAGTATAATGATTTCAAGACGATTTCTTGGCTTACTTAATTGTTCTAAAAAAGCACGCTACAAAATACAATGATTTCGACAGAAGTAAAGGCTACTCCAAATATACTGTTAAAACCGAGTCGACAACTATTAGCACTTTGTACCTCCGAGTCATTTGAACGAGAGTAATTGAACAAAAACACTTACTTATGTATACAACTGTTCAAAACCGCACCGATATTAATTAACAAGCTCACTTTTCATTATTTACTTTGTTGTGAAGTTCGTAATACCATAAAATAAATTAATGTTCTTTTTAGAAAAAAAAAATTAAAAATTGTAACTTGGCTCATAAGTTGGTCCTGCCATGGCCGACCCAACCGGACCTGCTCTGCCGGGCCTGAAGTTTAAGCTTTGTTCCTCATGGCTTTAAAGTTTACACTTACTTTTTTTACACAGTCGAAAAGAAATGGATTATAAATGTGTTATGGATTATTTTTATAATAATTATAAATAATTTTAGCTCTAAAACACAGCTCTGTAAATAACTTAATATTTTTGATGGGAAACTTGAACTTCAAGAATACTGCCAGTGTTTTACTCACCATTTTGGATAAAGAAAGAACGGAGAAAATGAGTACAAAAGCAGTCTAATCAACATGATGAAGAAGAAAGATTATAGCAGCTGACACAGCACACTCAAAACAAATCCACTTTTAAAATAGTAGGCTTCCCCTAATATTACATTTAAAAATGGGTTTTTCCTTAACTGAAGTAATTTATTTAATATTTTATTTGTTCCTTCACCTTTTTGCTTTGATTGCTTTACTGTTGGGAATGAATGACTGTTTTTTTGCAGAACGTCAGATGTTATTATACTCAGTGACTCTGATGATAATGAAAACGATGTTTCTGAGATGCAAAAAAATATCAGGTTAGGTATCAACTTTGCATTATTTTTTTTGTTAGGTTATATTGAGACCCAGGTTCAAACCCTACTCTCTGCCATTAGATGGATCTGTCCTGGATGACCCCAGTTTCAACTCCTCCATCCTGTGTAAAATACCAACTTGTCTGCCTACTATCCAGATTTTTTAAAAACAAGTTTCTGTTAACCACTTTTCAATTAAATTTCCTATTTTTTTCACCTCCCACTTGGACACACTATCACAGTGAAAATACTAGTTTTATTTATGTATTATTTATTAAACCTAAATTCGTTTGTCTTGAGCTATCAGTCAATTTGAAAAACAATTGAAGATTACAAAACATTGCTGTCGTTACTGTCTTTCTTGGATATCTTTTGTTTGAAAGCTTGTAAAGGCCATAAGTTATAATCATACTTAACTGTAAAATAACTTTGAGCATCCCAAATTCCCTTACAAAGTTGAAAAATGTAATATCCTACCCTCTCTCTCTCTCTCTCTCTCTCTCTCTCTCTCTCTCTCTCTCTCTCTCTCTCTCTGTCTGTCTCTCAAATACGTGTGACTATGATTATAGCATGCTTTACTACTTTAGCTCAGCAATCAATCAAAAAAAAGATTTAGCTTATGTCAAAAAAAACTTGTTTAAAGAGTATTTTTGATGATAGGTTGATGTGTCTCACTCACCAGGAAGTTCAGCCTAGAAGAAATGGTAATATTTAGAGGTGATAAGGATTGCAAACTGATTAACTTCGAGAGTCTAAAAAAACCATTTGTGGTTCTACTGATGAGGAACTGTCAAAATGACAACCTTATCAGCACCAGCATCCCAATTCCATTTAGAAATGGGACATTTTTAATTGATCTTGACAAGCTCCCAAACCGTAAATATGAATGTGTGTGCTGATGACAATGGACCATGGACATTAAATGGAACATTAAATGGTAGCAGAAGTAATTGTTAAAGTATTGAAAAGGATGCCAATGGACAAGTTGTTGCTCTTAACAAAACTAGTCAGTGGCATTCTGACATTGTTGTTCGCAGGAGACCATATGTGTGTAAGTGATGTCCCCAGTTCATAAAACCATTATATCTATTGAATATGGAAAGGACGTAGAGAGATAGTAGCCCATTGTTCTGCTCCATTACTTTCTGATGGTGAACCACAACAAATTATTGTTGCATCACATGGCAACTGCATAACCAACTCGACACTCTCTTATTTTAGAACAAAGAAAAGTACCAACGAAACGCTGGCAAAGAAAATTACAGCTGTGAGGTTCAACACCAAGAGAGCATTGTTCCAAAGAATCAAAGAAGTTGGAGGTGTTACCGGGACTGCCAGCATTGGCAACCTTCCAAGAAATTACACCCAGGCCAAAAACATCAAGCAAAAATTAAGCCTTACACCTGGCACAGCAGCCAAAAGTGTCAATTACCTGTTGCTTCCAGTGCTGGAACTCAAGAAAAGTAATTTTCTAGATTTCATAAGTGAACTTGTCTGCAATGACCTACCAACGATCATGCTCTACACAGACAGTCAACTGGATAACATCAAATTTTCTTGCCACATTCCAGTTGGGACCTTTCTATGTCCTATTCACTACCTACAAGAAGACTTTTTTTTAATATGAAAGGTAGCTCTAATCCACCCTCCTGTATCGGGCCCATAATGATCTGCATGACCAAAGACGAAGGTACCTTCATTGTCTATTGCGAGAAGTCCCAGGACTGTCCCAATACCTGCATGCTGCAGGCACAGATGAGCTAGCACTACGCAATGTCACAGCTGCAGGATGCTTTGCTATCTGCACATTCAATGAAATGTTGCAGTGAAACTTAAAAAGCTGGAAATTTCTCAACCTCTTACCACAAAGATTTGCCATGACATTTATGTAAAACCCAGTGGACTGCTCTGGTCAGATTCAAAAGAGCAATTTGATGAGCAAGCTGAGATTATTTTAGAAGAATGGGAGACAGTTGAGAGAAAGCAGAGGTCCATCCAGATTTGCTGAATTTTTTCAGAAATTAAAGCTGGAGGATATGACGGAGAGAATGGCAAAGTATATCATGCAAGATCTTGAACTTGGAGATGACCCATACCACCAGAACATTCCAGAAGCTATGAATCATATGTTACTCAGGACTTGTACTTTGTAGAGTCAATTGAGTATGAAACCAAATCAGCATGATTTGGAATCTCAGGGAAATGGGAAGTTAAAGAAGACTACCGTTAACACATGCCTGAAATACCACATTGGGTAATTACTGTAGATGAACGTAAAGCTTTAATGAAGAGAATTTCCAAAGTTTCCCAAGAGGCTGAAATGTACAAGCGATGTCGTGCATTTAAATTTTCCAGTAAGGTGATGAGCACAAGCTTTGTTACCAGTCAAACCAGCCTAACATACAAGGAACCTGGCTTTGATGCAATTGCCCCCCTAGCAAGGTTTTTCTCTTAAGAAGAACTATATGGAATATATGACACTGCTAGAGCAGACATGAAGAACAACAGAAGTCACGACGGTTTTAAACAACATTCTTTCCTTGTTGATAGTGGAAGATAATTACCCTACACTAATCAAACTACTAAGAGCGGCAAATATTCTTGCACATGCATAGGTTTTCAAAGGAACAGTTTGTGTCATCAGTACATTGCTGTTGCAATAAAAAACTGGAAAACTTGATGGTCTTGTATCCAATTTCTCTGGAAGGAGCCTTACACCGATAACAACATCCTCTGCCCTACCTTCTATGGGCTCAAAAATGCTACCTAAGAAACAACAAAGAAGTGAAGATGTACCCACACAACACAGTGAGAAGGAAGTCGCACGATCAGTACAGTTATCATCAGAACCAATCAATGAGGACACCCTTATAATAAAAACAAATAGAACGTCTGACAACCAATTTCAAGTGCACCATTAGTGCTGAAGAAGATCGCAGAAGGGATAAGAAAATGTAGTGGCTGCCAAAAGTTCATAACTTCGTCTTTTGATGGTTTTTCAGCTAACGATGACCATAAATTCTGCTTTGGTCGACTAGAAGCATATAATTACTGGAACAAATTCTCTACACGTTATCAGGCCACAACGTCCACAAGGCACTTTCACCTTAATCCAGTGTGCAATCCGATCAATGGAAATGCATCTTTCCAGATCAAAAGTGACAAGGTTGAGGTGTCCTCAAGCCTGAGGGCACTAATCAAGGGAATGTTGTCTTATGATATCTATATCTAGCTCTCATTGTTTAAATGTGAAAATTTATAATTATGTAAATGCTATTGAAACATATGTCAATACTGCTGTGATTTCAGTTTACTAATGTGACAAATTTGTATTTTAGTTCATTGTTAAAGATAACTTTGATAATAATGCACAAGTCAACTGAAACCCCCCTCCGCCCTCTAGCCAGGGTGGGGGATTTGACATAGTCTGAAGTCAAATGTCACCAAAACCCCAACCCCGTTTCTAGCAAATTAGCAATTTCAAAAAATAACAATTCTTTCAGAATTCTACTTAAGAATTATTTTTTTAGATTTCGTCTTTATAAAGACTTCTTTAGAAATCTTCTTTAGAATTCTTTTGTAAAAACTTCTTCTAAACAATTCTTCTTTAGAACTGCCTGAGAACCAAACTTATTATTTTGTTACTTTCAAATACAATGATTTGACATAAAATTACAAATAAACCTGATGTCTGATAAAATTTAAGTGTAGTTTAACCCTCTAATAGGAAGACAAGGTCAAGAGTGTGTGCCTTCAATGATTATCTTTCCATTTACTTGATCAAAATATGAACCTAGTGGAGCAGATATATGTGCGGATTTTTAGGCGAATTGCTCACTTCCTGTTAAAAGCACCAATTTTTCAGTAATTTTTAAAAGTATTCACCATGACTAACAATTTGTGATATGGAGACATCGCCTATTTTCATGTTTTGGTGCACTTAACGGCAATTTTCAAATGGCTGCCATTTTGACCGGAAGTGAAAATGCACATCAGCGTATATACATTATACATGCTATAAACAGGTGTCAGATGGGCCGACATGACAACTGTATGTTAGTACTGTAACTTTAATTTCACCATGAAAAAATAGTTAACATGCAAAATTGGGCTTCTACAAAAAAACCGGAAGTTAATGTCGATTGAGCAGGAAGTGGCCGTTCAAAGCCTTGATGTTAATACTAAAATTCATAAAACGATTGATAAAGCATAAAGTATTCATAAAGCATTGATCAGTTCTATCTCCCTGGTTCTAAAAAATGTGATATTTTGAAGACGGGAAATCCCTTTTATTGCTAGCTATTTGGAAAAATGTGATATACCCACAATACTTTGCGGTCAAACTAAATTGCATATCAGTTCCGCCATTTTGTTTTGGGTAACTGTGCTTAGTTTTTGAACCCGAAAAAAATTCGGAAAGGTTTTGCTTTTACAACATTTAAGTTCTTTTTAATGTTTACACTCAATAATGATGTGATGAATGCACAAAAGCCATGCTTGAATGCCTGCAGAAAGATCAATATATCGTCTCTGCACCAACTGTAAGTATTCGAAAAGGAGAAATGAGTTATTCGGTTTATCGTAACAGAACTCTGTCATTCTAAATTTATTTTAATTGCAATTGATCCAAGGATGCAAAAAGATAAAAGATAAAAAAAAGTCTGTGCTACACGAAACAAACAACTGGCAAATGTAAGTATAACACTGTTATGTGAGTCATAAAACGACCTTCCTCCAAGAACAAGTACGCAGTCTAATATTGGTATGAAATTGTTATTTTAATTATTGTGCGCTTAAACATGACCACGACTGTGATCTTACGATTTTTCTATTTCACTGGTTCCTTATGTAAGTCGTTCTTTTCTTTTTACTATTCTTTCAAAGCTAAAGAAAATTTATACGCTTTTTAATTTCATGTTGACAGCTCAGATATATAACCAAGGCAGTGCTGACAAAAAGGATTGGAAATTATGTGTTATCTGCCAGCAATCGATTAAGGAAAAGCTGTGATGCCCTACAAAATCAAAACGGCAGGATAAAGAAGCCGGTTATAAGACACTCGGAGAACATTTAAAACAGTTCGACGAAATAGATTGCTTACCCGACATAAATCTGTCTCATTTAGATGAAGGTGATGGCATCGTTGCCACTTTGTCCAGACACAAAGCCAGTTTTCACAAAACCTGTTACGATAGGTTCAATTCCACCCAACTAAAACGAGCTCAGAAAAGACGATCTGAAGCCCAAGAACATCTTGGGGCAGGTGGGAAGTTTACCCGATCAAATGCTGCTCCTTATACGAAAGATTCCCCAGCATCTTGTTTTATATGCGAATCTGAAAAAAGGGCCGTTTCACGAAGTCTCAACTATGGAATTGGATCCTCGAGTTCGAGAATGCGCTACTTTACTTTAGGGGGAGATCTTATCGCACTTGAGGCACGTTATCATGGAACGTGCTTAATGATGCTTTATAGAAGAGCTGAGTACGCAAGACGAGAAAACATCCCAGAGGAGGATTCAGGTTAGCAGACCTTGCCAAGATTTAGACCTCCGCCCTGGAACAGCTCCTTATGAAGACGACTGCAAAGTTAAATAAACCCTTATCATCTTAAAGAACGCATTGTTCACCAAGTACCTAGCCTGGAATATTTCAACAAGGGGCGTGATGTTTACTTGGTATTTCGTGAGGATGTAGGTAACGTGCCTCAAAAGAGACATAAAAAAGATCTGGACGACAAAGGAATGCACTTAGCAAAGGCAGCGGCAATAATTCGAAAAGACATATTAGGCAATAAATACCCGTTTAACGGATCGTTTGATGAGAACTGTCAGGTTAGGTCCGTTCCCCAGTCCTTGATTTCTTTTCTAAAAATGATTTAACTTGGACAAAACATCAACGACCAAGCAGAGAGTGTTTCAGAAAGTCAGGCAGGTCTTAATAATGGGAATGAGGTTTGTCGCCGATACCACGAGAGAAAGCAGTGTGTCCACCGAATCTCCATCTTGGTTTATCTACCACAGCAGCAGTGAACAATATAGATCACAACCCTAGCTCTACCACTGCGAAGGATTCATTCGACGATACTGGATTTTCATTATTCCAGCACTCATCTGCTGACAATCCTGGTACTGTGCAAGAACGGATCAACATTAGCGACAGCAGCGACAAGACCTTCATAAAGGAACTTCCATCTTCCTATACTATTGTCGCCCAGGTAGAAGCACCGACATATAAGCCGCAGCTCCTGCCCACTACATCTCAACTCAAGTCAGACGAAAAGAAAAACTTCTGTCGCGCTATAGTAGACGAATATTCTTGGCATAAAAACACCCCTGTATCTTGGGCGGCTTTTCACTCGCACCAACCGTCATGTGCCCCTCCTTCGTCAGTCGCGATCTCTGCGCTACTGCCCCTTTTCCCTGATCAAGCCGAATCCATTGCAATGATAAGGCATGCGATGGCGGTTATAAAGCTCTCCATGGAGCAACTGAACCCTGGGCAAGTTCCAGTTATTGCCTTTGACCAACTGTTATTTGCAGTGGCTAAAGAAATCCAGTGGCTGTGGCCAAGTGAGAATAAGTTTGTAAAAGTCTTCGGGGGTCTTCATATTGAGTCGGCGTTCCTGAAAATTATTGGAGATTAGCTCGAGGGGAGTGGTTGGACAGTTGCTTTGGCAGACGCAAATGTAGCAACTCCGGGAAAAGCAGAGTCTTTCCTTAAGGCAACAAGTGTTACACGGACCCGAAGGGCTCACCAAGTAACAGCATGCTCCATATATCTTCTTCTTAAGAGTGCATATCGGAGGTAAATATGTTAACATATGTTAAATTAGTATTAACATACATTTTACTCGGCAACTCAACTCTGATTGGCTTAAAATTTTTCAAGAATCATTTTGCTAATTCTTAATTGTACGCGCGTAATGTACGCGTCGCCAATAAAAAACTTCAGCGACGTATTTTCTCTGTGGCAAAGTTTAATAAAACAGTTATTTGTTTTTTCTTTTATAATACCAGGCATTAAAATAATTTTGGATATCTCAAAACCTCATCCGAGAATTGTTTAGAATTCTATCAATATTTCCCTATTACTGTTGCTTGATAATTACCTGCAAGTTGCATTAATGCAAAATTGCAAAATACACTTATTTGCCGCCGTGCTACAAAGTCGTGTACGATATGAACATGATTGGAATGTATTCGGAACTTTTGACAGGGACGACGTTCTCGCGAAAATCTGCAACAATGTTTTTTCTTGTTGAAAATATTTTTATACCACGCTACAGAAAATACAGCCAATCAGAATACAGGAATGGCGTTGCATATTCGACGGTATTCCACTCAACCTTCCCATCATGCATTGCATTTCACCTTTTATTTACTCTGGCGTGGTATAAAATAGTTATACAATGGTTTCGAGTGGCATACTGTGAAACATCCCACTTGTCACTTGTATTTTCTTAACGTAAACACTCGTCTCACTCGCTAAAGGCTCGTGTGTATACCAGAAAATACAGTATGCCACTCGAAACCATTGTACAACTAGTATATCTTCCTGCGTGATTTTAGCATGGGAATCGTCGCATTTGAATGACTTGCTGTTCTAATAGGAATTAGTTATTGTTTTGATGTCATAGATATGTAGAGGGTGGAGATAATGACATCCTTTCCTTGGACCAGTGATCTTCAGTGCACCAGTTCCTGTTCTGGTACACTGCCTTCCAGCTAGAGCTCCTTCTCGTGTTCCTGAGGTCCCTTCGCCTGACCGAGTTTGGCACGTATGTGGATGCGGTATACAAAACGCTGCCTTGATTCTTTGCGTTGAACCATACCAACTACGCCCGGTGGCTACCTATCGATGTTTGTGACATGCACGACCTAGGTGAGAAGGCGCCAGGCATGGCGGAGGCATTTAAACAAGGCTTCTTCACCATTGCCAAGACAATACCAGGTTTTCTGCTATCGCCATCGACCAAGCCCACGAGCAGAATAATGCTATGGTTATGGGGAAGGCGGCGCTGTAGGCCTGACAGAGAACCCTAGTGCCCTCCACAGGTAAATGCTATCTGGTCCTGAGATGGCTCGGCTTGTGAATGAGTTTGACACATGTGCTGCTCCAGAGACAAATCCGAAGTCCAGGTTTCACCACGAAGCCAAGAAAGGTTTTCAGGCAGTATTCCACAGATGTCAAGTCACTTGTTCAAGTCTTCGAAGACCTTGGTAACCCGTTTGATGAAAAGGGCACAGAACTGACCGTCCTCGACATTAAAATGGTAGCAGATGAAGAGGGAGTGTTCAGAATGCGTCAAATGGAAAAACAGGAATGAAGCAGTGTAACACATTCATTAAAGAGCGGCTTATAGAGCGAAAGATGCCCCTTCGCGAGCCAATAACCAGGAACAAGCTTTCATTCTTCGAGACTCCCGCCAAGAAGAAGTCCTCAAAGGCCCAACTGCAGCTGTCATCGATGAAGAGCGATTGCTCCCTATTCTCACGCTTGTTTATTGCCTGCCAGATCAGAAGTGGTGACTTAGATGAGTTTTTCAAACATAAAAATCAAGCCTGCCCCCCGTCTATTGCTGAAGATAGGCATTTGCGCCTTCCTCGACAGAAATACGAGCTAGCATCTTCTCTTCAGTTACTTACCACTATGCAGGAGGCCCCAGCGAATTCGGAAGTAATCGTGATGGATGGAGCTGCCCTGGTGAACATGATAAAGCCTTCTGTTGAAGACAAAATGTTTGCCGGGTACGCAAAATATCACATATACGATCCCAACTGGGAGGTATATAGCTTACTTTGCAACTTCCAAATTGTTTTTCAAGACAATACACAGTGGATCATCTTTTAGTCACACATACCTGTGGTCAGGTGGAACCTCATTTAAAACCATATAAACTGGCTAAATACTGTATTTGGAAGATTTAAACACTGCAACTCCATCTGTGTTTAACTGAAAGCTGATATGAAGTTCAACTTTTTTTCTTTTCTTCAGAAACCCCTTTGAAAAATCCATCAGAACCAAAATGTTTTCTATAGAGTAAACCATCTTGGACATCTATGGCATCATTTGACATTTTTGTTCGGGTAGAAGAGTAGCGGATAAGACTATGTATTCCTTCAGTGGTAAAGATAAGAACAAAAATAATACAATGACTGAATCAAACCTTCATGATTACTATAGTTATCTTTTTAAAACAATTTTTTCATATTTTTTTTTATTTAAATAAAGAGGACTTAGATTTAGGTGTAAGGAATTCCCAAAAGCTATTTTTATTGTTTCTTATTGGTGTTTGGTTTTATAGCTCGAAAGCTCAAAATAATTCTGGGGATGACCTTCTACCCGCTCCAGGTATACCTGCTTTCCCACTTAGTGTACCCAACTTCCCAAGCCTTAAGAAACACACTGAAGAAGAATACTATAGTTGAATAATGTTCAGTTCGCACCAGTATCATTTGTGTCAGATTCTTTACACCTTGAAGTTTTGGTGAATACTTTATATTGATAAAAACGTTCAATGCGTTTTAAAAGTTGTTCGATATCCGTTACCTGCCATTAGTTTTTAGTTGTTAAACAGGAAACTACTGTAATGTACGAAATCCCATTGTAGGTCACATTTTGTTGCTGACAATATTTTACTAGGCACATAAACTAGTTTGAAGTTAAGTTTACTAGTCCGCCAAAGTTTTTGCTATTTTGCAGACTAGTGGACTATCGTTAATTTTAAACTCTGATATCTCTATATTTTAGTACATTTACTTTAGAGCACAGTCTCAATGTTGTACTTATGTAAATGAACTGAAACAGAACAAAAATTTTCTTGTTCTTGCTAAAAGTGTTATCATCCTCTCTTTAAATCCTATTCCTGATCACACTGAAGACATAGATGTCTCAGAGACATGTAATATATTTAAATCTACTCCAGTAAGATCTGCAAGGACAACAAGTTCAGTTTCTTTTGAAAGCAGTAGACCTACAGTTGCTGAGAAAAGACCAGGGGCCATTTTCCTACAGCAAAAAAACAATGCCCAAGGCATCATGTGAAAGATGTGATGATCTTCTTGCCCAGCTAGAAGAACTAAAAGAGGTCAATAAGCTACTGACAGAGAGGTTAAATACAGTGGAAGGATGCACTGGAGGACAGACCCCAAAGCCAGGAAGGGTGTCTGAGGCTGTTGCCAAAATCCACATGCAAGTATAAATGCAACAATTAACTCACAGAAAGTTTTTTTACCATTACCTTAATAGCGATTTCCAACACAACTCTGACAAACACTTGTGTAACAATAACACTAGCACTTTATAACTTCAAATTGGAACCAGAAAACATATCCTACAATCCCTTACTGTGAATTAATTTATTCTTTCACCCTGTATTTGTTAAATGTTTCGATCAATATAGTCCATTCA
The DNA here is from genome assembly GCA_025331005.2 of Zoanthus gigantus. Taxonomy (NCBI): domain Eukaryota; kingdom Metazoa; phylum Cnidaria; class Anthozoa; order Zoantharia; family Zoanthidae; genus Zoanthus; species Zoanthus gigantus. The sequence continues at coordinate 544 of JAOBBB020034037.1, read as the reverse complement.
TTTCTGAACACCTTTGGCAGCAGTGATCCTTATAAACATTGAAATACAGTATTTACATGTCTCTTTCAGATGGTAGAATTGTCACCAAACAGCGGTGTCTATGTTTATCAACATCATTTATTAAAGACAAGTGCTAAAATAACTGAATCAGCTACTGCCCTTTCCTGCTCTCCTGCTTCTACTCAAATGCCGACTTTATTGGGAAAAGTTTGTCAGGAATTGGAGGAAAGCCGTAATTGGCTGAACACATCATCTGTAGCATATTGAGTAAGTATTTTGGTGTGTTAGTATTATACTTACTAATAGGAACTTAAGAATCATAAAAACTTTCTTTGTGGCGTACTTGCAGTATGACATCTTACCTTACATGTTTCTTTTATGTTAGTGTAAGTATCTATTACAATGAATAAAGATGAAATAATAAACTCGTGATATTAAAGACAAGGAGAACTCGGAAAAGATCCGAGCCCCAGATGGGATTTGAACGCATGACTAGAACACGGAGGGTCGTGGGTTCAAATCCCATCTGGGGCTCGGATTTTTT
>JAOBBB020033950.1:0-15056 GCA_025331005.2 Zoanthus gigantus | reverse complement strand
AATTTGAAAAATAAAATTACTGTTTAAAAAGCATTGACGGTATAAAACTACGTTTAAAACGTTCAGTACGTGCATTTAACAAGAAATTTGTAGTTTTCAATCATGTTTGAAAATGCAAACTTCTTACATACACATAACTTTTGTTATACAGATATTTCCCCCAATCGGGCTTCTTCAGTGTAACATATAATTATGTGACTGGATAAGATATCTCACATACTGCCTTGTCCTTTATATTGTATATAGTGATATATCATTGTTTATGAATTATCCTTAGCATTTTATTTGTTTAGCATACACTGTCCTCTAAGTTTGAGAGCAGACTATAGTGGGTCTAGTTAGTGGAAGAAACCGGAAACATATCTGCTTAATCTAACTCCAGTCACCACCATTACTGTTCGTTTGAAAATGGGGCATTGGAGTGTGATTGAGAGATTAGGTTTTATATTGTGTGTTGCAAACACAAGTGGGTCAAGAGGTCTGTACACACTTAGCTCTTTCTTTACGGAAGAGAACAGAAATAAAGTCAATGTTCTTCTAAGTAAAACTGTAAATCTTTTTATTGTCCCTAAAAACAGTTGAACCCAAGACCTTGTGGTTAAAAGATCAGAGGATTAACCTAGGGTTATCTTACTGTTTTGTAACTTGGAATTGTAGGCAGCATACTGTCCGGTTTTAGCTGGCTCGATTTGAACTGTAATATTGATTATTTAATATTTAGTATTTAATTTGTTTATTTACAGGCATTTTTTCTATCGTATGGCTTTGGTTGTTTAATAGTTTACAACAAAGAGCAGGTTGGTGAATTGTGCGAGTGGAGCATTGGAATAGTCGTAGTGGGGGGAAAAGTATAACAATAAAGTCATTTTATCAAATCATATCACTGCTCATCAAATCGATTAGAAGTCGCTGAGAAATACTTAGTCAATTTATATTCGTTCGTGGTTTTAGCCAGTCATGTTTGTCGTATGAAGTTCGGCGAGGGAGTTCGGATCACTCCAGGAGCATCCTCAGGATATCTTTGATTCTTCTTAGGGTTGTATTGTAATTGTAGGCTCATTTTGAGTTGATTCTTTGTCAAGTTGTTTTGTATTCACAAGGACATGAAACATGATGCAATCAACAACCTAGAAAACAAATACTAAAGCAAAGGAAACCAGTATTGTGTCTTGCTTGCGGAAAAGCCTGACTTAATTCAATGAAAGCAATTCATTTATCATGTCAGTCAAAACTGAAAAATAAAAAATGTAAACATTCCACCCTCCTGGGTAAACCTTGGGAATTCAACCTCGTTGCAATTCAAGGTTCAAGGCATTTGATGCGTAATTAATGAGCTGCAAAGCCCTGGTTTTGAACCATAATAAAGAGTTCTTTGTTTTTGTTGTTTTTTTAGTTTTAGCAAACAAAGTAAATCAGACCTGCCAACCCCAGAGAGCTAAAACTCTGGAGGTGGACTGCAAAGAATCTGAAGATTCTGTGAAAAACCGGGAGATTTTATGAATTGCTTCATTTAGAAGTTGCTCCTCAAAAACAACCTTTCGAGACAAACTTAAAGTATTCAAACGATGCCTTATCAAAAAAGCAGTGCTTGAATTAGCGGTCGTCTGGTCGTCTGAGACAATCAAAAAGTTTACCGGGCAACCAATTTTGGTAAAACGAAGTGGCGGGGGTAAAACTAAAAACAAAAACTCAACAGAAAAATATAACAACTTAAATTGTGATCAAAGTCGTGCAGACTCCGTGTACAATGCAAGGCACTAGCATGCAGCACACATTAGAGCGGTGAGGCAAAGAGAACAAGAGGCTCATTAAGCCTTTACTCATGGTACGCGTGGGACCGGGGACAAATCCCAAATATGGGAGTCACTGGACCGAATCGCTAATCGCGACATGAAGAAAAAAGAAAAAAAGAAAAAGAAATCGAGCCCAAACGTTGACTCGTGGTACCACGAGTAAATATTCAGTTGTACCTATAAATATGATACTAGGTTGCAATTCTCTTGCCACGGCGAAAAGAGCTTTGACCATTTTTTCTCCTTCTCCAACCTGAACAAAAACAAAATCATTTCGTTTAAATAAAAACTTGATATATGATTTCTTTTGAGTCATCTTCAATAAAAATTACATTTGCTTTTTTTTAAGCTTTGTTAGATATTATTATCATCAGCTCATCCAGATAAACATATACTCAGTTAAATATACTCTAATTTTCCACGTATATGATTCGTTTTCCGACATAAACCCTAAATTTTCCAACGTACAGAATACGTTTTCCTACACGTTCACATTAAGGTTTTCACGTATACTCCAACATTTCATGTGTTTTCCCACGTAAAAATTCCTTTTCCCACTCATATATGTTTTCCTGTATTATGATTTCCCAAATATATATTCAAATTTGCCAAGTATACTTTATACTTTTCCAACGTACACGCTACGTTTTCCAACGTAGACACTAAGTTTTCCCACGTACACACAAAGTTTTCCCACGTTAAACGTATATACTTCTTTTTCCCAGCTACACGCTACCTTTGCCTCATACCACGTATACACTCAGTCTTTTTCTTAATTATTCAAGCCACTACAAACAGCTTCCAATAATAATAATAAACAAGACTATAAGTTCTCGCTTGTAATAAATGATGCAAAGACCTTAGAAGGGTGGGATTTGGTGTTGGGTTGTGTCAAAATCTTCTCTTATAAACAAATCTTTTTATAAATGTACGTACATATTTTGAGGTTAACGTTGCAGCACTTATATTGAAGAATGTTGCTTTGGATTCACTGGCAACGGCTTTTGCCTGGAAATAGAGAAAGATGTGTTCAAATTAACAAAAAACTATGGTATTTCATTATACTAAAAGTTTCCATGTGCTGGCTAGTGTTGTAGCTGTTTGAAGCTGTATTGTTTCTAAGTGGCATTGATTAGCTAATATTTGGAGTGGGTTTCGTTTGTTTCTGTACACAGAACCACGTTTCGAGATGTAAATGAAATAGTCACGAACAGACTTCCAACAACAATCTAATTAGTTGTAAAAAGTTTGTCGTGAAAGGCAACAGTAAACGTGACGGGCGATCGTGTAATTACTACAATGTGATTATGTTTGATTAAAAAAATTCATGCATGTGATTCCATTTAAACAGCCAAAGACCAAGGACATTTTCAGAGAGCAAGAAAAATATTAAAGAGAGACCGACCCTATTTTTTTTTTTTTTGATATGTTAAACTACGTCTGATTGGGATTTAAGAAATGTGTTTTGTATACCAACTCCTCTACTGTATCTGTGTCTCTAGAAATAAATAAATAAATGTGTTATAGCTTTTGACTAAGAGAGACGCAAAACATACGCCCGCGACGTCACAATGTCAAAACGCTACTTTCCATTCTTTTTGACGAACTGTAAGCCTTTTGTGAAAGTACTTTAAGACTGATATAGCTTTATATAATAAACATAACGTCTCTACTTGACAATCTCACTAAAAATTCATGTGCAAAGCGTGTGAAGTTGTGACCGCGATAAATGTGCAATATGGCGCCCTACTGAAGCTTTTACTTGACCTTTTTGTAATAATATTTTCAAAATACAAATAAGCGATATCGCTCTAAAATCTACATTTTTGGAATCTCGAATATATGCACACCAACATATCAGAAAATACACTCGGAGTTCAGCTTAACTTCAAGAGTCTCATCATGAACGAAACGCAGGAAACAACTCCGAAACACTTAGTACTAAGTAATAAGCAAAAAAAAAATGATCATTAGATTATTGAGATTAAGTTTGTACCATGGTGTAAAAAATGACGTCATGAATGATCTTAACGGTAACGTACGCAATTTCAGCAGTTACAAAAATTAAAAAAAAAAGAAAAACTGAACTGGACCAGCTGAAAATGACTCCCTTTGCCGGTTGTGGCTTGACAGGTCAGTTGCATGGTTAGAGCACTCCACTAGTATCACAGAGCTCACGTAAAAGCCTAAAATCATTTTTTTCGGGCTTTCCTCTCGCAATTTCTTAAATTGCGCTCATCACCACAAAGGTCATTCATTTGGTCGTTGCATATTAAATTATAAAATAATTTGGATAGTACGTGCGTTTTGATTAGTATACAAGTGTGTTTTCATTGTTATGAAGCACGAAAATGACATGAGCGATAAGGTTGGCTGTCTCCAAGTTGTGAGAATTTGTAGTTTCATAAAATAAATTAAAGTATACTTACGCACTTCGTATTTCATCTTTCTCTTTGTAAGACGGAAAATAATAATTTAATAAAGAAAATAAAACATGTTGTCCGTGTTTCCATAGTCTGTTGAAAACCTAGGCAAAGTTTGTGAGAATTCTCCAGCAGGTGAAAACCCTCGACTGCGTCAAGGAGTTCCACTGATCTGCTCTTGAATTCTCCTTAATGTTCGCCTCGGTTTTAACCAGGCTATAAAAGCACGGAGAACATGTTTTATGTCTTAAATGTTAATCACACATTTAAAGCTTTAGTATACATGACATACAAATTAATAACAGGGAAAAAACAAAAGCTTTCAAAATTTAACTAAGAACTCTTTAACAACTTTATACATTGTTAATGCCTATAGTTGCGATTCCTTTATTTCCAAATTAATTCTAGATTGTTTAATGCATTTTCCAATTATACGGTTTTCTTTCTTTAACCGGCTCCCTTTGCCCAAAAAGGGCGGACAAGATAAGTTTAAGAGAAACAGATAAATTAAGTAAAGACCTCGGATTGTTAGTACTTACAAGCATAGTTTTGCCATTTCCTGGAGGACCAAATAACAACAACCCACGCGCCGGAGCTCGCAACCCAGTAAAGAACTAAAAAGACAAAGTCATGATTATGTTGATCAATAGAACAAGGGTAAACTGTACATAGTGACGGTTGAAACGAGGACTATACAGAAAAATAAAGACAAAAAAAACAAGTTTTGTGACCGCAAATTTAATCCAACGGTCGCAGCACAGTCTTTTAACCTAATCGCACCAAAGTTTTATTTATTTTTTTTTTCTTAGAGCTCTTTATCTTCGTTATAAGTCCGTTGGTTGGTTGTCTCGTTCATCCGGAGTAAAAAATAATGAATTTGTAATATTAGTAAAGGTTTAATGTCGTCAGCAATTGATACATCTTATAAATTTGTATAATTATTCCACATTTGAATTGAATATATTTGATAGCGATATTAGCATACGTTGCATTCTGTATTCACATTCTTACTGAATAATAGTGTAGACAATCAATAGAAACAAAAAGGCAGTTTAAAAACAATAAGCCATATGGTTTCTCTTTGAACTGTCTTGTCATCAGATCGTACACATATATGCAGTCACTAAGTCACCAAATAAATTTGTATGTTTTTATTGATCACAATTTTTATTTTCGCATGCAGTAAAAGATATTGGCAAAATTTTTAATACCTTAAAATTCAAATAAACAAGCAAATTAATCAAGGCAACAAGTGTAGCTGTTGCAAAAATTGTTGGAAAATACTACATGTATCTTGACACTTGTCATTGGTTTAGTTTTGATCTTTTGAGTCACGTATTTCAAAGAGTGCAACAAGAACGATGGATTGGAGGGTTGACTTTTGCGTCATTCTTCACGGTACTCCCACATGTGTAGAGTTCTATTACATTTTTATAGATACCTAAATTTCTCATGAGTTTCTCCAAGGAAACTTACCTCTGGTCGTAGGGCTGGAAGAATAACAATTTCTTGCAAGATCTGTTTTGCTCCTTTTACACCAGCTACAACGGGAATTAACCCTTTCAGTTCCTGATATATTGTTAAATTCTCCCAACTTGAGCCCACGCTTTCCATTGAACAAGTTTGAGAGAATTTTACTTTAAATCTTCAGTAGTTTTCTTTGTTTGATCAATTTTTCTCATAACCCAATGCCTTCATTTGTATGTGTAATGTAAGGAGAATTTGGGTGTTAATAACTGACTGGGACTGAAAGGGTTAATGTAGACCCGATAACATTATCCAAAATATTTGTTTAATACTACATCAGGCCTGGAGATTTCAGAAATTTTCGGAAACCAGTTTTCGGTTCCGTATTTCAGATTCATGGGAAACTGTCGGAAACCACTTTTCGGTTCTGTAAATTTTAATCATGCGAACCTTTTTTTTTTTTTTTTTTATAAAGTATAAAAAGGTAGGGCTGGACTTTTATAATAAATATATTTTTAATAAGAAAACATTATATTCTTTTGGAAATCGATAGCTTGAATTAGTTATTCGGTATATTTAAAAGCTATCTGAACTTCACTCAAGATTCTGTTGGTTATATCTAATGTGTTAACACTTTGCAATAGCCATTATTGTATTTTTTTACAAATTTAATCAGCTGATTCTGCTCATATCGCCATCGGAAGCCATTTTTCGATTCCGTCACTTGTCATCACGAAACCAACGCGTAACCGGAAACGAAACCGACACGTAACCGGAAACGATTGTTTCCGTGAAATATCCTGGTCTGTACATATATGTACATGCATATATAACAAGAAAGTAATAGTATCTAGCTTTTAGTTAAACTTAACAGATCAAACCACTTGGAGCAACACAAAATGTTGAGTTTTGAAACACAGAACTGAAGAAATGCGTAGTTTTAGTAACTAAAGGTGAAACAATTATGATCGTCGGTATAAATTATACAATGAAAGAATTAACGTTATTTGTTAAACGAACAGCTATTCAGGGGACAACACTAAAACTTCAAGCTCCTTACACTACCGTGCATGTACAGTGATTATCATAAACCAGCATCTATGGCAGGGCTTGAATTCTACGACGGTCACGCGGCATTTGCCGTGGAAGCCCTTGGCGTTTCCTGTAATGCAGGCCACGAATGGCCTGAGCCTTTTCCATCTGGTGCTACGGTAGTTTTCTATTATTATCGCTTAAGGTGATAGTCAAATAAAGAACACAAACAAATCCTGGTGCCAACTGGTTTAAGTTACTGTTACGTAGTTTATGTACCAATACCACCATCCTGTTTTCTCCAAAACACTTTCACACAACAATTACTATCTAAGGTTTCGCCGTGTGCTCTTGAAAAAAAAACGTTTCGTATGGCTTTGGTGCCCTTTTTTTGACAAAATCTTAAGGCCAAAATAGCCGTGCCTCTAATATTTGGAAGTTCAAGGCCTGCTATGGCTTCATAGCTTGGTTGGTAAGAGTACTGCACTAGTATTGTAGAGATTATGGGTTTAAATCCCGTTACAGAAACTTTTTTCCTAGTCTCCTTCGCAGCTGTTATGGGCTGTCACGCGGCGCTTCTCACTAGTGGAGAGTGACGCGTCGAGTGGCGACTCAGGTAGCGGCTTTGAGGGAGACTCTTTTTTTTCAGGCTTCTTTATTTAAAATTGGGCAAGCCTACTTGGCGCAGTTGTAAGATCTCTGCCTTTCGACCACAAGGTCCCTGGTTCGATCCCCGGCTTTGCCGAGATTCGAATGTTTGTGCAACCTTCTTTTCCGCCTAAGCCAACTCAGCTTTCAATCCTTCCGGGGTAGATAAATGAGTACCAGCATCTGCTGGGAGCTAACCTGCGATGGATTAGTATCCCGTCCAGGAAGAGTTAAAGACTCTCATCCGCTTAACATTACAGAAATTGGAGATAAGCGCCGGCTCCATGGGCTACTAGACTTGTAAAGGATTTAGCTTTTTTTTATTTAAAATTACAAACATAAACTCAAAAATCATTTACAACTTCTTTGCGATAGATCATTAGAAAATTCTGAATTCTAGAAAAGATAACAAAATAACTACATATTTTAGTAGGAGAATAAACTAACTTCTTAAAACTTTATACCTTTATAGAAAAGCTGTCGATAAAAGTTAAATCAAGAAACGATTTAGAAATACACGAGACAAGAAATGTAAGTGATAGAAACCAACATGTCGGTGCACCTTCACATGCGCGTTAAGAGACACCGTTAAAAGGCGTCATCTATTTACAAGCATTATTCCAAAGAACTTAACACTGCTGTTCCGAACAATTTCTTAGCACGCTTTAATGTAATCAAGAAATGCACGAATACATTTGACTGCCTTATCAACGAAATTCTGTGTTTCAAAGATCTTAAACCAGCACTGAATGTGCAGTTTGATTCTCTTTGTGCTAAAGTATTAATGTAATTAGCTTGGCACTCTTTTATGCAAATTCGCTTCAACTTAGCCTCTTCACAAACCGCTTTTTATCATTAATTATAATGTAACCTTTATTATAATAGCGAAACGTCGGTTTCTATCACTGATAAAGGTTAAACTTAGAGTTATAATGGCGATTTATGAAAGTTTTTGTTTAAGAAAGTTTCGTTAAACGTTTACTTACCAATGTCATCAAAATGAACACTTGGCCCACTGATAAAAAACAAAAGCAAAAAATAATCTATCATTTAAATGCAGAGTTACTTGGAAGTTAAGTCTTTCAAAGTCAGACCATCCCACAGTAGAATGTCAGGAAGGAGATTTTCGCAGTTTAAAGATAATTGTTTAGTAAAACATAACAGGAGCATATCAGCATTAATCTTGGCTTTTGGGAAGCCTGTGTGTTACATGCCATGAAAGATCTCGATTTGGTATCACCTGTGTCTGTCATTCTGTGAGCATTTCTGGAGCAAGCAGTCAGTATGATCAGCGTTATTTATCATCGATGTACGTGACGTGCAGCATGCACACAGCGCACGTGGGACTCAACACTAATCTTGGCTTTTGGGAGCCCTGTGTGTTACATGCCATGAAAATTCTCGATTTTGTATCACCTGTGTCTGTCATTCTGTGAGCATTTCTGGAGCAAGCAGTCAGTATGATCAGCGTTATTTATCATAAATATACGTGACGTGCCGCATGCACACAGCGCACCTGGGACTCAAAACTAGTCTTGGCTTTTGAGAAACCAGTTTGTTATATGCCATAAAAAATCTCGATTTGGTACGAATTAAAGCAAGCAATTATTATTGCCATACTTGTTTTCTAAGTTAAGATAACAGCGCTTCCTACTACTCCAAGGCCTAAAAAGTGCCGTTTGCAGTGCTCATTCCCCTTTCTATTCGAACTACTACTACAAATACATATATAATATTTATATATATAACCGGCCTTGCTTGCACAATTTCTAATAATTTCATTTAGCAGGACACATTAAAGCAAAAAGAAAGCTGGAACCATCTTGAATACTCAATGAACCTTAATTTCCAGTCCTCTCATAAATAATTTATCTTTGATCGAAGTTCCATTCATAGACTTCACTGAAAACAAGAAGGATAAAAATAACATACAGGCGGTCTTCTTTGTACAAGAAGAAAGGATTAAGATTGTGCCATTAGCACTTCGCCTTTTCCTTTCTGCTAATAAGTTTTGTAAAGATTCTTGTGTTGTGTCAATAGCTAATCAGGGTAAAGACTAAAGGAAGCACAAAGAGCTTAGAGATAACAGACCACTGTCCATCTATAAACGGTTTCAAAATAACAAATAAAGTTTATTTTTTAGAGTAACTTTGGTTTGTTGTAAAAGAACCGATAACAATGTAGATATAATCCTATCCTTAACAAAAAAATTAAGGCGAAATCCAGTCACTTCCTACCTAGTGAAGTTAGCTGCTTCAAGCCTTTGACACGATCTCATGACAAGGAAACCTTTAATGGCGCATTGAAAACATATTTACGCTAAAAAAAATCACACTAACGGCCGTTTCCCTTCCATTTTATATTGAGAGTGGTGTTTAAAACCAAATACAAAATCTACTTCACTAAATTATTTTTTTAAAATACTGTATTTTCATTTGTTTTCAAAAGCTATCATTCGATATAAAAATAATTCTATCCTTAAAAAAACAAGGCGAAACCCAGTCACTTCCTGCTTAGCGAGGCTAGTACAGGATAAAAATGAGGTTAAATACAGAATTTTTTGTCAAATACCGCATTTAATGGAGCCGAAACTAATTGTAGAATTGCACACGATTTAGGTATCCTGCTGATGAACAGTAACTGTTTTGCTATTCTTCTCAGCAGCATTCTAGTTATGTCTGTTCAAATATCTATATTGTAGATAATAGCATTTGTTAGCGAGATATCTCCACTCAAGTTTTTGTCACAAACGGCATATTTTAATACGTTTTCAATTTTACTTTAGGGAATTCGATCGAACCATTGCTTGACCTATTCTTGGATTGGCATCAATGTTCGTTTAGTTTTGAAATTTCAAAATGGTTTTGTAGTGCACTTTTCTCATTTTATCCAACCTTAAAAGCTAAATGCAACGACCGTATTTTCCCTTATACTAGTTGTTTAATTATAGCCAACTTAGGGAACAGAAAAGTTAAATTGCGTTAACGGTTTTAAGAAACTCAAAATAAGTAATGAAGCTCATAGTCCGTTTTACACCGTCCCATTTTTGAATAATCAACAAAAATACAAACTGTATTCAAAATAAAATTTTGATTTAGATAATTTCAAAGACTATAAATTCCTATAAATGGGATATACAGTCAAAGACAGTTGAAAATTTTTATATTATACTCAATTTTAACTTGATCTTAAATAATACATCAGAATGAAAAATTGATCTAACCTTTCTAAAATTTCATCCATGATTAAGTTTGCCAATCTACTATCCACATTCTTAAGATAGGTAAGTTTCTTTTTTTGCTCAGCAATTCTCGACTCAGGACCTGTTGTCGCTCCTCGGGTTGAACGGGGCTGTAAACAGAAAATAAAAATCAGAAGCCAAAACAATTTGTACAATCAGGTACATACTAGATAATTTATAATTAAACAGGTATGTAGGTTCACTGTAATGTACTGTATCTTAATAAAACTTTTATTTAAGGAAAAATTAACAAGTGCCAATAAAATTATGGAAAAACAATTATTATCTAATAACAATTAGTATTTACCAAAGCAACCAATGTCCATTTTTACAAGCTCTGATTGACTCCCGTAACTCGCGATATCCAAGACTATTAGTTGATTTCAAAGCAGAAGTCAAAATGACAGGAAGCGCGCATGCTAAAAATAGAAAAAAAGGCTTGCATTTTATTATTTCTTTGAAAATAAAATGCGTTTTTATCACATTATTTTGATAAATACTAAACACAACTATCCCCTCAGGGTCGCTGCCTAGCGCTAGATACATACCTCGACGCTTTACGTCTTGGTATATATTCATCACTGACTATTTACCTTTCCTTTGGGGTATAGTTGTTAATTATAGTGTAATTCTGTATCATTTGTTACATTTTTAGAGCAATACTAACAATTACGTGAAAGCAGCCAAGGTTTTCTTCATAACAGTGCTAGGTGCTGTCTGGCTGGGTAGCCATTCCTAAATAAATGATATGTTACATAATTTTATAGAGAACATTGTTGAGAGTCCGACTTATACTTGGACACTAATGGTTTGTTGCTATCTAAACCTCAACTTTTTTTCCCAAATTCCCTGTCCTTAAGTTTGCACCATTATATATTGACCCTTGGTCACCATAGATTCTTCAGTAGCTCAGTAGTTAGAGTATCTGACTAGATCACGGAGGGTCGTGGGTTCAAATCCAATCTGGGGCTCGGATTTTTTCCGAGTTCTCCCTGTACAGTATTTATTATCATGTTATTATTATTTCATCTTCATTATATAATCATTATTATATTGGTATTCTTATTATTGTTCTTTTTACAGTAAGTATTCTACATGCACTTATTACTACTGTGGGTAGAGAATACGCTATGCAAATTTATATTAGCCCTTGGCTAGTCTCTTGTGGGGGCAAGAAAAATGCGAATCAGGTGAACATTTTAATAATACAAAATGTAACCAAGCAACACTATTTTCCCCCAGAGAGGCCTGAAACTGACAAAAATTTCCATTAAAAAAATGGCGTATCATGTGGATGTCTGATACAGTTAAAGAAAATGTGTTCCTGTGACACATACTGTGTACAGTATATACATAAAAATACAATGCAAGCGTCCTGATGAGATAATTATGCACTGCAGTTCATGTGTCCAAAACTAATATTGATGATATGAATTCAGTCTGTGTTGGTTTTATCTGAGGCAGGGAAAAGTGGAAGGAGGATTGAAGGGGGATGAGCTGGGCTTTGGGTAAGTTCATAGATAGGCTTCTTGATGACTGCTAGCAATCAGGCTCACTACTTTTGATGGTAGTTTAAAGGGTAAAGCCCGCTTACAACGTGGCCAATATAGTGGCTTCAAGTTAGCTACTAGCATGTTTGTGCTATCTATATTTGAGTTAATCTTTAAAGCCACATCCCACAAGCATTATGCTTTTACCATTACTTATGTTCTTAATGAAGCTAAATAAAGTATGATTAATAAGAAAAAAATAGTAATTTGGATTATTTAGCATTCCAAATTGAAAATTGGCTTTTCTTAGCTATAGTATTTGCAGTGTTCAAAGAAGTACTGTATCTCTCATAACATATCCAACTGGCCTGAGTAAAGGCTACCTTTAGCATCTTGTTTGTTAATATCAATATCATTCAAAAATTATTTCACATTATAAAAATGATCCTGAATTATTTTGAGGTCAAACCTGCAGAGATGTTCTTGTTGAAGGTAAAGTTCTTCTAGAATTTACATGAGAAGGAATCTTTTTGGTAGTTTTTGATTTGCTTGGCATAGTGCTTGAACCTGCAGATGGATTTGGGTCTCGAGGAAAACCATCTTGCCTTGTACTTGAGCTTAGGGCTGCTTTTGGTTTAGGAATCTTGTTATCTTCTCTTATGCTTTCCCTATTGCTCCTGTCTCTGGTTGATGGTTGGACAGACTGCTTGGCTGAGGTTGGTCTTGTTTCCTCTACAGAGCCAGCAGACAGCAACAAATCTTCTACATGAGGAAAAGCAATTAAGTTCTAGCTATTTTATACACTCGACAAGCTCTAATGGTAATCAGAGTTGCTTGGGAAACGTTTAGAGCGCTTCTGCCCCTACTGTGAAGTAGCAGCTTGCCCTTATGACCTTGTGTGAAGTGCTGTGTTGTATGCCAGTGGATGCTGAAAGGAGAATGTTTTGTTTGGTGTGTGTTTTTGTGTACTCTAAAGATGCTGTCGGCACAGGATTTCTACTCCAAGGCCCCAACTAGTAAACCTGGAGGTTACTAGGTTAAGCACCTTGTGGGTCAAGCATATTAATTTTTATGCAATGATGGTAGATAGGGAAAGATGTATGCGGAAAGTGCAGTTCTAGCCATGGTAAAGCATGGCAAAGGATCTGTACTTCTGTGGTCTGCAGGCAGATGGAAAGTAGATACTGGGTAACTATCTCAAATCGATTTAATAAGACTGATTAGGCCCCTAGCAATACACGCTAATATGCCAAGAAAAGTATAAAATATCAAAACAAAAAGATTAATCTACCTATTAATAAATAAACAGTCCTAAGTCTCAAAATTATAATGTCCATGTCGTAGATGAATAACTCTCTCACAGTATTAAATTCAAATATAACTCTCTTGCAACATTATATTAAATTTCTTTAGAACTGGTGCTGAACCTAATTTATACGATAAAGAATTCTACACTTTGGCACCAATAAAAATTGTGGATTTTAAACCTTTTAGTTTTCTTACGCTGGACGACAAGCTTGCTGGTGCCTCTCAAGCACTTCACATTATCACATATAACAAACAAGTCATTTATACAGACTATAACCCAGTAACATAAACCATTTTAAGGCTTTAAAATTTTATATGGCAATGTCCTGTAGGTGATGATTGGACAATGTTAAGCCACAGGGGTTTCAATAAATTTTGAACTAGGCAGCCAGTTTGGGTAGAGTAAGGTGACGGTATTAACAAGGGGCCATAAGGCCCCTTGTTCTATATATGCCCGTACGTATATGCCCCCCAGAAAAATTTGAAATCTGGAAGCTCTTAAACACTATTTCCAGCATTCTGGGCATCAAATCATGCCAAATGCGCAATAAGGCCTGACCTTGATCTTGAAATTGACGTAAAAACTACATCCAAGCCCATCAAAAGTAACTTTAATTTTGTTTGAAAGGATCGTTCTTTAATTACTTCAATTTAGGGAGAAAAAGTAGCCGATGTCTCTGATCGAGGTAGCCAACATTCTTCGTTGGATGTCGGTGCTTATCGAAAGCACTGAAGCCATAGTCATCATCATCAGGAAAGGGCACCCGTTTGTTGTAGACACACCTTAGAGCTTTCACATTAAGCCTTTCCAGCTTTTGCTGATCAAACTCATTATGTACAATTTTGCCAAATCGCACAAAAGTAAGTCAAATAAGACATTAGTAACATATGAGTTATAGAGGTGCATCTGGAAAAAGATTGATATTGTGTACTTTATCTAGACTGCTCAAAACATCTATTAACTGATTTCCAACTTTCTACGTACTCTTGCCTTAATATGTTTACTAAAATTCAGTGAGTTATTGATAGTTAGGCCTAAAAGTTCTAAATGGTCATTGATAGGAACCTATAAATCACTAATGCTACAGGAAAGATCGCAAGGATAATTTTTGGAAGAATAATACATTCGAGGATTAATGTTCCTGTCAGAGCCTGGCTAAGTGTTGAATAAAATTATCTTGGACAGACTCACTACCACATTGGATGCAAAACTTAGAGATCAGCAGGCTTCCAGAAAGACAGGTCATGCACAGACCACATTAATACACTTTGCATAACTGCTGAGCAAACACTTGCCATAGAATTCTTCGTTATACGTCAATTATGTTGATTTTTTAGAAAGCATTTGATAGTCTTATCTGCAACTCACTGTGGGCACTCATGTGACACTACCGTATATCAGAAAAATTTATTTATTTACTATTTATTCAGAAATTGTATCAACCATGAACATGTCAAGTACTGTAGTTCACAATGATTTTCTTTCAGAACCCTTCTCAGTAGATACTGGTCAGGGGTCGAAATTCCCACAAGCTAACTCGCTAAATGCGAGTAGAATTCTCATTTATCGGGTGTGGAAAAAAATCGCTCGCATTTTTTAGCCTCCTGCCCATAACACAAAAATAAAACATTCATCTCTCGCAATCTTTTTTCT
>JAOBBB020033949.1:0-24254 GCA_025331005.2 Zoanthus gigantus | reverse complement strand
AAACTAATTTTTTGATTAAAGTCATAAAACGACCGCTGGATCAGTTGTTTGATAAGGAAGTCAGAAGAGTCGTAAAGCCTATAAAAACTAACTAATGCATAGTAAAAAATCGGCATTGACTTCGTGTAGAGGACACAAATCGTTTGAGCCAATCAAAGAAAAGATAAAGTTCACCCCAACCTTAACTCAGCCACTCACAAAGCTTGTCTGAATCTGTGTCCTCTACACACGGCCCAAAAAATCAAATGAAAAACGATTAATCAAAACAAAAAAAGAAACATTCAAAATTTCAAAACCAGTTTAGTTTAACGTGTTTGGTAACTCCACTGAGCTAAAAGCTTTAGGCCACGGTCTTAGGTTTTGTCAATGGCATCTGAAAATTAACAATGCTGTCTTGTAAAAAAAAAAAAAAAAATCTATGTTTGACACCGTTGAAAAATAAATGAAAACACTGATAATTTTTTGGGGATGTTAGTCCTTCGTCGGTGTGAAGCTGGCTACATGACATAGTGCTTGCTATCTTGCTCCGCTTAAAAATTGATCTAATTACTAAATAGGTAAACACGTATTTTTCTCAAATGTTATTTTGTAGCTTTCAGTTTTCAATAAAAGCATGTTTTAAACAACCAAGCTAATAAGTACTTATTTTAACTTCAGAACTTGCTTAACTGCAGCACGCATCTCCGAACTTCTCAACAAATAAATGATTGGATTTAAGGCTGAGCTGAGATAGAAAAACGCTTCACACCAATGCTCAGCTGCCTTACTCTGTAATGTCTCCGAAAACGATTTCGTGTATATGTATACTATTCCGATTGGTATATAGCAAGCCAAAAACACAATCACTATATATACCACTGTGATGGCCGCTTTTGCTTGCTTCCTGCGGTGAACAGTATTCTCAGAATGTGATTCTGTAATTTCCGAAACGCTTTCATCATTTTGGTGATTTCTGATTTGTAAATTCTGTACCCGCGAGTGTTGGGCAACGATCTCTCTTTGGTGGCGACGGACAAGAAAGATGATTTTGATGCATACAGTAAGCGTAACCAAGATTCCTATCGCCCAAATTACGTATAAAGACATCCAGAAGACCTTTGGAAGTCCAAAAAGACGAAAATTTACCAAAACAGTCCATGATAGCCAGATAAAGGCAACTACCGTTATCCAACGCCTCTTGGTTACAATGTTGTTGTAGTGTAAGGCATAAAACAAGATGAGATAACGGTCAACGCTGATGATACTCAAGCTTGTAAAAAAAACGCAGGTAAGAAAATACTCGACCAAGGAAACTGTAATCTTAATGGGACAAAAAGAAGAAGCTTGATTGTGTAGACGTACAACGATGGTTGCCGGTTGTAGAACCAGCCCAACAAGTAGATCTGTGAAAGCCATAGAGCTCAGAAGAATGTTGAAAGGAGTGTGAAGGGAAGGTTTCCTTATAATGGCTAAAATGACCAACGTGTTTGTGAAGACGGCTAAGGGAGAAGAAATTCCATTGATAACTGATGTGGCAATGTTTGTTGTTGAAGTCAGCTTTTCTTCATAATTCACACCTGAGTGTGTCTCTACATGGAAGTCGAAACATTTCATCCTTCTCCTCAAAATGAAAATGTCTAGAGTGCTTTCTATGTGCCTTTACGGCTGTTCCAATAGATATTCTGATTCAGCAAGACCGGTCTTAGTCGAAAGATTTCTCAATGGGTCATTTTTGGTAACGTGCATGAAATGAAATGTACATGCAATTAACGGACACCTTATTTAAATTTGCAAATATACAAGTTTTAACAGCTAATTCAAACAACTTTAACTCGCGCCTGTTGCACAAATATTTAAATTTCAATAAAGTAACTCCCCAGAAATGTTTTGGACACATTCATTGCCCCACTTGAAAATCCTAGCCAGCAAGTAATAAAAAATGATTCTGGTATTTTGAAAGTATGTTCGTATATTTTTTGAAGTAGATTCATGTTTTAAAAAATGTTTTAATAACAAAATGCTAACTGAGATGCTTAAAGTTTGAATATTAGTGATTACATTACCGAGCATAAAGATATTTTTGAACACAAAATGACACAAGCATTGTGTCAAACTGAGTTTGAAAAAACTAGTTTGGTTGGTATTAAGGATTGAAGTTTATGAAACAAGCTGCATAATAATTTCGAATCATTGATAGAGCTTTAAACCTTAGCTTTTTTTCCCATTTCATTTCATTGAATAACTTTTTATTTAATTGTGACTGATGTTACTGGAAATATTTGCAATGACAACATAATATATTTTTGTTGCCCTGGAAACGTCCAAATTATCTAAAATCTTTTCTCATACACATAATAATGCAACAACTTTGAAGTATGATGAAATGATATGTAGTTATAAAAATATAATTGATAATTAATTTGTCAGTTAAGCCATATCCGGCCCACAAGTATTGCACTTTCGCTAGTACTTATTTAGTTAATGTCTTCTGTGGGAACCCGCGCAGCTGAGCATGCTTGTTAGGCTTCAACTAAAAAGGCCGAACAGCTATCCTTGGCTACTAATATTGAGGCAAAATATATTTTTTGAGGTATAATAATATTTTAGGGTTTATGCCTGCTACCAGCGTTAGTATCAAATAGCTGCTACCAACACGCATGCGCTATCATATCTATACTTGACAATATGAAATCATATTTTAGCCTTTTCATAAAATTCATTCTAGCTTAGACTAACAAAAGCTCACTAGTCTAAGCAAACATTCACTGAAAGCCGAGAAACTTCAATTTGGTAATTTCCTTTTTGTGTTTGCCAGTTTGAAAACATATTTTTAAGAAGTATTATCATTTTTAAAAAAAAAAACTGTTTTTAAAGTGGGTTGATCCCTCATAAGGGTAGGACCTCTTGATTTTTGATATGACGGGGGAAGGGGTTGAAAGATTTCGTCCATGCAAGAATTATTTTTCGCCCAGGCAAACAAGCATGATGTTTTTTCCTCATAAAGTGCAGCCCTAGAAATATTTTCCACAATATTAGAATTCTTTTGTTTGTGTGCTTTCATTGCAGGATATTTTTTTTTCTCGACAGTATACTGCACGATTCCTTTTTCTTTCTCCTAGGGTTGCAGAATTTTTTTAAAAATTGTTTCAACCCTCCCTCAAAAATCATATGGTCCACCACTAATGTTGTTCAGCAAGGTCACAATAAGCGACCGAGCGGAAACAGCAATACTAATCAAAGAAAAGGCAGACTAAAAATAAGATTTTAAGTTACTAAGCGCGCAGGAACCCTGGGTAGACTTAGACTTTTGCACTTACAAATGTGACCAGGATCCCTTGCACACCAGGCATCGACGTCAACAAGGTCGGGCACAAAGGCCGTTCTTTACCTTAAATCATGAAATCATGGACTTTAAGCAACAAGGACGGGAATCCCAACGATACGACAGTTCAGGAAAACCGCATTTGTGGTTAGCTTTCTTCTTTTGCTGTGCTGGTTATTAGGCCTTGTTTCTTCGCATTGAATCATAGTTCATTTAGCAGAAAACAATGAACTGCTACCCCACGAAGCTAAAAAAATACTAAAAATTACTTTTTTGTTATTACGTCCTTCATAATCAGTGGTCCCAAGAAGTTTAAACTTCTTGACCTGACAGTTTTTTATTCTAAAGACATTTTTATCTAATGACGGGTAAAATGCCTGTAACTGATGATGATACGCAATATTTTCGAGTTAAAGACTAAACTACTGTTATAGTTTAAGATACCCGTGTAGGTTGTTTTCGTCGGATGTACCCGATAGTAATAGTAATAACAAGAAGTGATTTTACTTAGACCGCTCGGAACAAAAATTAACTGACATTAAACTAGAAACGTTTAACCCACCATACGTATACAATAGACGATTTTTTGTGCCATTTTCCTTTAAAATGAACTGAGACCAATAACCATAATAGACTCAATATGTATGCTAATACAATGCAAAGACGTCATTTATCCAGCCGTTCTACCCTATGAATCGTTTCATTTCGTCTTTGTGAATTGCAAAATACTATTAAGTATTTCCCCATTTCATTGTAGTGATTAAGCTGTTGCTAAAAATCATTGTTCCTTGTAGATTATTTAACGTATTTGGTGCCAGAGCTCCTGTTGCCAACTCAACCGCGTTTTACGATCTAAAGAGGAATGGTGTTAAGTTTTCCCCAGGTGATGGCCGAACAGCTGGAGAACAGGCCGCATTTCAGTTTGCAGCATTGGTAGTTACTGTTGGTATTGCCCTTTTTGGTGGCTTAATTACAGGTAATAATATTCGAGTTTTGTTTTAGATAAGCAAATTAATACCGTGCAAATTAGTAAATGAAGAATTCATTTGATGGATTTCTTGCTGTATAAATTCCCGCGTTTGCTTGAAATTAAGACATATTTTAGTTATTTGAAACTTATGTACCAGTCAATATAAATACCTCACATCCCCGGGCACTTTGCAGGTATTAGACGGGGATTAGGCATAAGTTTCTGACGTGGTGAGCCGGACATTAGATATGTTTAAATTGTAGTGAAATTTCGGCGGGAGATTGGGTGGGGGTTTAATACAGTTTTTACAAAATGCCGCAGAAGGACCTGTGAACTAGTTTTGCACCTCCATCGCCAATATATTAAACTTTCTTTCGTTGTGCGTGATATATTTAAAGTACCAGAAGACAGTGGGCTTTGCCAGTTCTGCTTTTGTTGCATAATTCACTTTAAGGCGAAGCATTTAAGATAATTTGATAGCATTGTTAGAATACCCTCGCATGGCGGTCCATTAGTATAGCAGAACGAGCCCTACATGGCGACGCATTAGCAGTGTTTTGTAACCCCAAAAGTACAATCCCCACCTAATGCCCACAATTGGGGAAGCTATGGTTTAGAGCGACTGGCTCATTAGTGGTACAAAGTTTTTGCCGTATTTAGATTACATCAATATTGCATCTATATAATTAAAGTTTAAAATGCTATATTCAGATTTAACCATTATTACTGTTAGTTCTTATAGACAACCATACTTTATGTGGAAAGATCGTATACATTGTATGACTGTCCGGGTTAGAGTAGTCCCAAGAGGTATTGCTGTCGCTGGCAGAAACTAAGCGTTATGAGTCTACCGGTCGAATATTTTTAAAATTTGGCCGGCTCCTCGGTTTACTGCTGGTCAGTTTGGCCTTGATTCAACTAGCTGCTTGACTAAAGTATTTCAGATCTTATGGTGCCTAGTTCTTGCCCTTTTGCCCAATTCATTATATTAATCAAAATTTGCAGAGTTTTTTAAAAAAAATGTGTCTGTTTTACATTTGATTATAAAAATGGGGGATATTACAAGACATTTCGAAGACTTTATTTCGAGTGATAAATGTAACGGTCTAAAATGAAGCCAAGATGACTTCGAAATGTAGTGTAATATCGCTCATTTTTGTAATCAAATGTATTTCAAAACGCTTTCTTCTGTTTTACATCACCCGTTTTTAAAGGTATAATAACCAAGTGGTCTGTTTTTGATGTTGCCAAAGATGTGCAGTTATATGACGACAAGGACTTTTGGGAGGTTAGTTGCTTTTCAAAAATTATTAAGGGGGATAAGAAAAGTCCTCGAGTGTGGATAGAGTTAGGGATTATTCTCCCTCTCGCCCCAAAAATATTATATAAGTGTAATAACAATCGTAAAAATAATGTTCAAATAAACTTATATACTAGTCCTTCCTTCCGCCTTATCCCTCGACGATGAAGCTGAATTTCTTTAATGTTCATAAACCTAACAATTATTTTTAGAGTAATAAGAATAGATTCGAATTTTATAACAAACAGGTTTTGGAAGAGCATATGAATGCGCACAACCAGCGTCACTCGTGCGTGTTTAACTACAATGCAAGTAAACAAGAGCAACCGGGTTGGGTTATCCTAACCCTAACCCTAACCCGATATATATAATATATCTAAAAGTAAATCATAAACTTAGTTGCTAATGTTGTTGTACGTTTCTTTATATATTTTATTGGCATTTAAAACAAACTGCATGGAGGCCTAATATATGAAAATAGAATATTTGAGTCTCTGCATGCCTGGGGTACAATAACGGCTTCTCTCCTTGCCTGTTAAAATAGCCTGTAGTGCAAGTAAAAACTTTTTGTCCTAAACATATTCCAACATTTGAAGCATCCTTCAGTTTTAAGAAGATTCCTATGTTGGAAGGAAAAGAAAACAAATAGCGGTTACAAACATAATCAATAGGCAACGTATAGCTTTAAAAAAATATAATATACATTTAACGTTTCGTCTGAGAATGTATGTTGTTCCTATGTTGGTGTTTGAAATACATAAATGAGTTTATCAAATTTACTTACACATGTATTCTAACACAGGTTGCAGAAGAATCAGTGTTGCCTATTATTATAAGTGACAAAATTCAAAACCTGCACCAGGAGGGTATGTAATATCTAAACAACAATGATGCCGGATAAGCTTTTAATGTTTTTTTTTTTTTTTAGTTCTTAACTAGTCCAGTGAACTAGTCAATCCATTATCTAAAAAAAAAGGGATATAGGGACTTTAACTGATACTTTCCGAGTGTTCAGTCACAGACCTTGGTCACAGATATGAGTCATAATCTTCTAATTTTACACGTGACTTGATTTGTTATCCTCATAAACCCCCTCCAGTAACTGGGGGCTCGCTGGCTCAGCTGGTAGAGCGATAGACTAGTGAGGAGAAGGTCACGTGGGTTCAAATCTCACATGAGTCAGGATTTTTTTCGCCGACTCAAACGTAGCATTGGTGTCACTTAAATTGAATATCAGAAAAGTATTACCAAAGTAAGTTTATGCCTTTTATAAATATACAGGTAATAGTGTTCCCGTAAATAAACACAAATAGGCAAAAAATGTACATACGATGCAATGTTTAAGGGTTTTCTTCATTTAACAATTTAAAAATATTTATATATCTACATTATATAGATCACATTCAAGACAGGTTAAACCCAACAAATAACTTTATTTCTTCGTCGTTGGTTAATACTAAATTTAAGTTTTTTTTTTCGAAAACTTAAATTATTTTTTGCAACACGATAAGTGTAAAAAAGTAACCCTTACAGGAACGGCAATGCTTTCAAACATTAAATTGTAAATCAAAAGCAAACTGATGTTCCTATAAAACAATTTTGATTCTAATAGTAGAAATAATAATCAAAGACGAATTTTCGGTTATCAAGCTTTTTCTAATCTAAAGCTGTAAATTGATCACAAAAATAATTTTACTGAGATTCATTAAGTTATCAGGATTTAATGGAGACGAAACCAGTCGTAGAATTACAGTTTAGTCAACCTGCATGGCTGATGATCAGTAACTGTTTTGCTATTTATTTTCAGCTGTATTTATAGTTATGTCTGTTCAGATATCTATTTACACTTCGTGCACCAGTGAATACTGACACAACGCTGGAAATATCGAAATATAAAACACGGCAGTTGTTTAGCAGAAAAAAAATATACACTTATCAACCAAGAGTGCTGTAAAAATTTCCGAGACAACTTCTATTTTTGAAAAATGACGCACTTACCCCTCCCTTGAGATTTTAGAATACTAAGATTATCTTCAAAGTTTGCTTTATATAGAAGGGAGGGGTAGGTGGGTTGTTTCCCCAGAAACCAAGATGCATCGTTACTTGAGTTAAGTATGAGTTGCCATGAACTTAATTTTTTATTCAGTTCCTAACGGTTCACTGTGAGAAGTTCAGCGAAATTACTTTTGAGCAAATGAAAAATAATTGTCCTTTCAAGGTTTATCTAACATCTTTTCTCATCACCATGCAGGTATTTGATATTCACGAGCGCCCAAAGTGTTTAAAAGTTACATTAAGAACCTACCATTAAATATCAAATTCTCTTTAATACTTTATACAAATAAATAGTTAAGGGTCAATCTGTCAGTCAAAAGTTACGCCAGATCAAAATTTTGTGATTTTTAAAATCAAATTTAGGTTGAAATGTTTTAATCATCTCCGTAATTAAATTGCAAAGCTTTCGAGCGTTACACTTTCGTGACGCAGGGCTCACACCCTGTGACAAAATTAACATTTACATTCGCCTACGCACCTTTGTTTTGTTTTTTAAATCAACTATTTCAAACTATTCAACTAGTAGCTTTTTAGAGATTTTTTCCTTAACGATCGACGGTGGTTAATGCCGGTTTTTATAATATGATTTAATTTTTAAAATCAAGTTTGTTTAAATAAAATGAATAAACAGAGGGTAAAAAACCTATTTTATAAGTTTAAAGAAAATATTAATTAAATGCATCTAGAAGCCGTTTCTTGCGTAAGCACAGTTTTGAAGCATGTTCAGTACATATCTCAGTTACAATTTGAGTCCCCGGTTGAACAAGACTGAGAAACAACGAACTCTTACTTCTTGTAGTCTGATTCTTACGAAAATCAAAGTTCCTAAATTATAAAAAGTTATGAGCTTCATGAAACAATCAGAATGTTTATTATTTCTTCTCCTCAAGGAATGAATTAAATGGTTTCATTAAGTGGTTTGAAATTAGAAAGAAGAGCACCAATCAATTCTAATCGACCTTTTCACACAGATAAATTGAGTGTTTCAAACTCGATAACCGTTTTTATAATGCGAGGCATTTTTGCAATACGAATCACATTTCGCAGAATAAGGGTTGAATTTATATTCTGTTGATTGAGTTAGGTGACACAGAACAACAAACACATTTCCAGGTAACAACAACATACAACACCACCGATAATACACAGCACATTTGATAATATCCGGGACATGGGAGCTCAATGATAAAAGTTTAGCTGTCTTTAGATACAAGCAAAACACGAAGGAAATAATAATAGTTTTAGTTATTTTACAAGGCATATCAACAAAAATGCTGCCGGCCACGTGCTTTAATCCGACAATAGAGAAGAGCGAAGATAGATATGCAATCGCCCTGTTTACTGTTTAACTTAATTACAAAAACAAATATCTGAAAAAAATCAGCAACAAGTAATGTGAGGTCACGACTTAAGAAATACTAACAACGATTAAAGACCCAAATACTGCGAAGATTTGAATGATATCCGACCGCATTGCCGCATGTAAATGAAATGAATCTTTCGGCATTCTATTTTGGGTATCTTATCTGATACGACTCCAAGTGATACAAGCTAGCCGACTACTTTCGTTTAGTAAAATGTTAAAAGCTTATATGGTGAAAGAAGCATTGAAAGAATGCGATGACAAGCAAAGAAGTATTCTGGATTACTTTAAAAATTGGAATTCCAGCGCCACGATATGGTCCAATAACAAAACTCTGACATACCCTCCCCTCAACCAACCCTTCGCCACCCCTACCGCCCATGTAAAAGTAATCATTGTTGTAATCAGCGCCAACTGCAAATTTGAAAAGACCAGTCGTATACTGTTGTAACTTTTCCAGACTGACAAACACACCCTTAAGATAAATCAAAGTTTTCTGTGAATCTAAATATTTTCTGTCTGTCTTACTTGTTTTTGGTAAAGGCAATGTAAATGACGATATCAAATATTTCGTTTACTAGCTAAACAAGTAAAAGTGTATATTTTCACTTAAACACAAAAATAAACAAATATAATAATGTAACTATTAATATTAATAATGATAAAAAGTATATCTTCTGTATTACCAAATATATTCCAAAAATAATAGCTGGTAATCCTCGAAAATACGAAATCCACGAAATCGTGGATTTCTTATTTTCGAAGATTATTAGCTGATAAAAATGAATTCGTATAAATACAAATTGCATAGACGATTCTTCATTCTCCATTATATTGTTCAACTCTCTTGTATAAATATTCAAATTAGCGTCAACTATTGACAAAATTTTTTTTTGATTCTGCGATTTATTGCCCTATTTTTTGCTCATTGCTAAAGGATATATGTATATTCAGAAAACAGTATCTCTGGTTCCATTTTAAATGGAAGAAAACTAAAAAAATCCCTCAAAAAATTGATCTTTCACTTTCAAATTTTCTCCACAATAACAGACTTAACGTGTTTTTATTTCCGATAATGCATAAGGCAAAATAATATAGAAACACTAACGATCGAATAGCTTAACTTTATCCGTATCTAACTAAAATAACTTAATTTGTTATAGAGATGAATACCTGTCTAAAATCTAAAATAAAAAAAAATCTTCCAGACTACTGCCAGCCAAACGAGGTTAAACTGCAAAAGTGCAGCCAGCCTCATATCAGTGTGTGGGTATGTTCTCCCCTATGCTCTAGTCCTAATACCAAGAATGTTTGCTGAACGGAGCTAAACATTTTGTTGTAGAGGACTCGGGACTAGAACCAGGGGCCTTGTGACTACAAGGTAGAGATCTTACTGGCAAACTATGATTTTGAAAATTAAATATTTAGCTCAGTTCATTGGACAACTACGAAGTGGGGATTAAAAATCCTTTTAAGAAATGCAAACTTATTATTTCTTTGTGAGTTTGCAAGCCTAAACAAAAAAAAAAACATCAAAACACATGCTGTCGCTCAGCAAGGTCTGGTTTCTAGGTCTCACTATCTCCGTTACCTTGATCAGCTTCGTCCATGTTTTCTACTTGGTCCCATTCCTCCGACAGGTGGAAACTGAACAACACATCGGCGTTCTCCATTGGTTGCAGCGACTGTCTTAATATGGACTGTAATCTTTTATTGTCTTTAAAGTCTGTTAAAACCATGCAGACAAATCATTTGTAAGACTTGGCCACTCCAGTGAATTTGCAAGAAAAATTCTCAATTTTGTATTAAACATATCCTAAACCGAAATATACTACTTCTAAAATCTCTTTAAAAATGATCTAAACAAAAGTAACGAAATGTGAGATGTTTTCCAACAATTTTTTACTTATCTATAGCTGCTAGCTAGCTAGCTAGAGCTAAATCCTTTACAAGCCAATTAAAGTGGCCCATGGAGCCAGCGCTTATCTCCAGTTTCTGTAGTGTTAAGCAGATGAGAGTCTTTGACTCCCCCTGGACGGGACACTAATCCATTGCAGGTTAGCTCCCAGCAGACTCTGGTACTCATTTACCTACCCCGGAAGGATGGAAAGTTGAGTTAGCTTAGGCGGGTAAGAAGGTCACACAAATCAGTTCAGATCTTGGCAGAGCTGAGGATCGAACTGGGGACCTTGTGCTCGGAAGGCAGAGATCTTACCAACTGCACCAAGTACGCCAACACACAGCAAAAAACTGATTTAAAAATTTTTTACCAACTCAAATGTTATATTTTGGTAACGGGGGTGTTGCAACCTTTCATTTTCTACAAAAAATAATTTTACTTCATATTCACTTTAAGAAGATTAAAAAATGAAGTTAAGAAAAACAACAACAATTTTTGTGGTAAAAGAACATGATGATTTACCTTAACACAACTCCAAAATTGTCTTTGGAAAAATGATAAGCAGCCTGATGATTTGTTATCCAGTAAGCTGTGGATATTCAATAGAAACAATTATAAAACAATTTGGATAGTACGTGCGTTATGATTGGTCTAAAAGTGTGTTTCATAAGCACGAAAATGATGTAGCAATATGGTTGCCTCTGTCTCCAAGTTGTGAGAAGTTACAGCTTTATGAAAGAAATATCTCTTTGTTAAAACAGAAAATAATAATTTTATAAAAGAAATAAAACATATTGTCCATGCCTCCATAGCCTGGTGAAAATCTTGGGAAAGTTTGTGAGAATTCTCGAGCAGGTGAAAACCTTCGACTGCATCTTGTTTTCACTGATCTGCTATCAAATTCTCCCAATCATTCGCCTCGGTTTTCACCAGGCTATGAAAGCGCTTTGAACTCATCTCAAGTTATGCAAAGATCTTTTTAATTGCATTGTTAACGATAAAAGCCATAGACTGCAATATCTGCTACCGCCATTACATAAAGCCATTTGTTATCAGATTTTTGCTGACCACAGTTAATGTTTTATAAATCCATTCAAATCTTTCAGATGTGACAGATAGCTTTAGCCCAGTTAAACAACTCACGTTTTTGGATAGAGTGGCATGTAAACATCCTCATTAACACATCTTCTCAGTCGATTAACAATTGCATTGAATAATAACTGTCAATAAAATAAAATCAAAAGTATATTACAAAAAATTATAACTAAACATTTTAACCAACTGATAATTAAAAATATTAAGAAGATTAAGATTTACAATACTTTTCTATGGTTAGGAGGCCAATTTTTCTAAAATGACCGTAATTAACCCTTATCCTGCTAAAAACGATTTCAAATAAATTAAAATTGTCCTACCTTTTAAACCTGTTGATAAAACCTTATTAAATGACCATTCATTTTCTTTGTCTTTGCAAGTATAATCCAGAAATGTTTATGGTTTTGATTAATTCTGAACTTTTTATTTTTTTAAAAAAATATTGACTTTGGTTTTTAAAGACTCTAGCAGGAAAAGGATAATATAATTATAACAAAATATCAACATTACCTGTGTTGCCTTGTTCTGAGCTGCTACAGTTGGATAGTCTGTTGCCAACTGTTTAACCAAAGCCACAGCTAATAAAGACTGCTTGGTTGATAATGGATCCCACACATACTCAAACAACCCTGTACAAATGGGCACGAAAATTAAGCAGAAAGATGTACAAAAAAACACCCAAACTTAAAACAAGCATTCCCAAATTTAAGATGTTTTGGGACTTAATTAATAATAGCAAAACTTTTTCACTTTCATTTTCTTATCATTTTCTTCTCATTTTCTTTCATTTTTAATCGAGGCAGATGGAGTCGTGAGTGGGAGTTGGAAAGATTGCTATTAGACTGGGATAAATCGGGCCACCCCCATTTACGGAGATAAACCCAGATCAAAATTAGATGATGATGGATGATTTTCTCAACCAAAAAAAATACAACATCTGATTAATAGACACATGATGATGGTTTGTGACGTCAACCAAGGAAGCAGTACAAGAGATCAAATGCAGATCCCTGGGAAATGTCAGTGGACAATAGATAACATTTACTGTTTTCTAACATTCAGACAAGACTAGAAGTAATCTAAGTTGTAGCTGACTCTAAATCTCTGCAGCAAAATGCTTTGGCTCTCAGTGTCAATCAAAGAGTAACAAAATGACACATCCTTTGTCAGGGTCCTTGCAGCTCAGGAGACAACAGTCGTTTTTTACCATGATTTCTTTGGTTGTTTTGCACCATGCTAAGTTGTTTCGCACTATGCCTAAATTGTTTTGCTCCTAATTTACAACTTACATAATACAAGTTGTTACCTACAAGAAACAATAATTCAAAAGCTGTATGTTAGATGCTGTTGAAAAAGAAGACAAAACAACGATGATTCAGACATTAGCCCTTGTCATTGTGAAAATGTATGATTTGAGAATAAAATTTATGTTTTGCAGAAAAGGACGAATCTAAACAATTTATAAAAAACTTTAGAGTATTTACTGTAGGCATGAAAACACAAAAGTATAACTGTGTTACCAGTAAGCTTGGGAAGAACAGCTTTTTCCACCAAGCTGGGGAGTAGTTTAACATCACTGTCCTCAATATCTATGCTCTCTTCATTGGGAAAACCAAACAACAACAGGTCTTTGTACCACTGCATCTCTTCAAAATCTTGACAATTGGCCTGAAATTAATTAAAATAAGATTAGAAAGATTACGATAATAACCAGAGGTTCCTGACAATATAAAGAAATTGGAAGAGAAAACTAATACATCTTTGCATCATCAATCCAATTTGATCTGGGTTTATCCCCGTAAATGGGGGTGGTCCCACTCTGCTTTTGAAGTTAAAGACATGCAGGAAAGCTATGGAAAGTAAAGGTCTGAGAGTGAATGTTGCCAAGACGAAAGTGATGGTCAGTGGTTGCAGTGTTAGAAAGCCCCAAGAGAAGGGAAAGTTCCCCTGCTCAGTTTGTGGAAAGGGAGTAGGGAGCAACTCCATATTTTGTAGTACTTGTAAGCATTGGGTACATAAGAAGTACATAATCAAATCTGGACTTACTCCAAGTAATATTGAAAGCAAGACACCTTCAAAGCCATCACAAAAATTACTGATTGTGGAAAAACTTCAAGAACTAACCATTTTCACAGTTCAAACAGAAGTTTGTCCCTTCTACATCACTGAAAGTCTGAGTTTATTTACTACTTATAAATATAACTGGTTGCTGGCAGATTTTAGCAATAAGCAATTGACTGCCAGCAGTGAATAATTGTGTCAGAAAACCAAGTCATGCATAATAAGTAACTATCGTAAGCATGGTGTTATGAATATAAAAATCACCTACCCCTATACAAATCATAACTATAATTATTATTTTATATCAATACAGCAATAATTAAAATTAAGATTAATAAAATTTTACAAATAAAAAGCCTGACAAAACAACAACATGGTTTAAACCCACAATCTCTTTAATAATTTTATCTATACAAGCAGCCAAACAGGAAGTGAAGATCATTAATTTTCATATTCAACTGTAATTATACCATTTTGTTATCACAACACAGATTTATATTAATCAGTTTAGTTTCAGTTATATTGGATTGCATACAATAATCAAAATATCAATTACTGAACCAGAAAAAGTCACAGATCAGTTATTTTTTGTAAATTTTTGAATATGTAAATAATAGAATCGAATGATACATTATTCAGCTGTGAACAAATATATGTAATCATCAAAACTTGTTTGTATATCATACAGCCAATTTATGAAGACATAATATTAAATGACTAAATTAATGAGATTAATATAATATACCTTCTAACTGATTGCATTCTATCCTGTTTAGAATCACTGAAGGATGTAATTCAAAAATAGTTACGAGCTCAAACATATTTCAAATATTTATAATCCTTCATCAGATTCTGATAAATGAGAATTAAGCTATAATAAAAGGCTAAGAATTGCTCAAAACACTAGTCCAAGCACATTAACTTACAGAAATAATTAAATTAACATTTTAATGGTGAGTTATCTAGTATAATAATTTCTGGGTTAACATGTAATGGAGATGCATGACTAGCATTTATCTTGGACAGGTTATAATGATTATTCATTGGCATTTAAAAAATTAAGCACACAAAAAATTTTACTACTGAAAACAGTAGTGTGAAACTGATGCTTCAAATCAAATGTCACTCCTCTATCTATCTAGCTCTGGCAACAGGATAATGCTTGAAATTGCATGTCGTGTATTGTTTTAGAAAGTGGCCAGAAATTGTCAATTTTTTGTTCTTTTTAAATACTAAATAAAATACAAAACTGTTAGTTATTTTTAAATACTGTACTACATATCTCTTAAACGAATAAACAGGGGTTTAGCAATATTCTTAAGTCTGTATGTATAAAAAATGTTTCTGGTGATTTTTAGAGCTATAATTATAAAATGAAAGTTGTCAATCCCAGGAACTTAGTTTTTCAAACAACTTTATTGTATATTTTTAAAACTGCTATATATCTGGGATATAATTAACTTATATTGTTCTATCCACTATGTTGTATTTAAATAGTCTTTGTTATAATTATAAATATGATTTTATATTTAAATAAATAATATTTTATCATGAATAATAAATAGTTTTTAGCAAAGTGATAGCCAACAGTCGGTATATAAACAAAAATCCAAACTAGAATTTCCTTTGATTATAAAATAAATAATTTTTACTTAAAACTAATAAGAGAATTTTCAATAAACATAAAGTAAAACTCTTCACCACTTTAAATACATAAAAAATATTAATAATGTTCCCTAGGTTGAAGACTGAAATGAGTATAAATTTATTAAGATTCAGCGGATAAATTAAACTGTTTATACCAATTAACGTTGTTGTTTTCTACATCATAGGCTGTAGCATGAAAATAATTCCAGACCACTGTGAGTATGTAAAACTACGTTTATATACATAAACTAAGTAACTGTTAGCTCAAAACAAGCTAACTATTTATTCCGTTCTAAGTCTTCTAAAAAATCCAATAAATGCTTGCCTGGACACAATTTATTCAAACACAAAATAAGGTAAACAATTTTTACTTTGCCTTTAATATTAGTTTATTGGCTAAATTACACAACACGCATTAAATAATATAGCCTGCGAAAACTATAACAGACACAACCAAACTTGCTTGCACAACACTGATAATAAACTGCGAGTACTCAAGACGTTGAGATGTTTTAAATTGATTTAATATGTTCACAAATTTAATAAATTTTATAAACAAGTTAACACGGGCTCACCGAATTACGTTGTGGTCCGAACCATCTTCATCTCTATGTTCATTATCAGCTGAAACGCCAGAAGAAAGTTGGGTATCAACGGCTACTTCGTATTTTCTTGATGATGGCGAGAAGTCAAGCTGACTCCCAACCTGGGAGTCAGGCAAGCTTTCCCTGTTGCCAATATTGCTGAGATTTTGCTGTCCAACAACGCAATTCCGATGCTCTCAAATTGTGATCGGTTTTTGTTGACAAAATAACGCGTCTTATAGATAATTACAATCTCCCATCAAGATTCTTTCTCGTTCGCCAGATTTCACAACTGCTCCCTAAGGAATTAACAAAACCATACAAAGCTTAGAAATTATTCAGCGTGTGTTTCGGGCATTATAAGTGATTTCTATTATTCCAAAGTAATCAAAGGAACTTGTAATGACAAACCCTTCATTTATTTTCAGCTATTCAAGCGCGCTAAAATTGACATGTCTCGAAGAAATCAGCGTAAAACTTTTTAACTTTGGCCAAAAATACTAATTGAAAAACTCCACTGCATTTCTTTGATGTTTTAACTTGTATTTTTCTTAAAATTATTTCTAAAGCAATAAACACCGAGTTAGCGAGTATTGATAAACCACTCATGTGTCCCGGGCCGTCAAAACGTGACTCCTTGAAAGAGTCTGAAGCGTAAGGCTTTTGTGTTTTTCCTATTTAAGTTTAGTAGCTTCACTCTTAGAACTTCTATCAAAAGCTTTTAAGTTTGAACAAGAGTGTTTAGAGAGTTTAAGTCTAAAAAATTTAAATACTGTAACAATTACCTTACAAAAAACTGCTCAGTGTCCAAACACCTTGTTAATCTTGTGCTTGGCAACAAAGGATTGTCGCTTTGTGATTGTGATTGGGCAAAATCCGACAGAAGATCAATGACAATGTTGAGTTAAGAGACGAGTTTGAGCTCTCAGTCTCATTATACTCACCCAAATCTGCAAATAACTCAATTTTCTGAACAAAGCATACCGTAAATGGAAAACGTATTATGCGAATAACTCTTGGACTGAAAAAGATTTCGGATACCTGAGCTGTATTCTTAGGGAAGGATTATTCTAAACCTTGGGGAGAGGAGGCAAATAGTATATTTCTTGCTCCTGGGAGAGATAGAAAGGGAAACAGTGGCGCGCTTCGTTCTTCGTGCGCCGCGTTCTTCACGATTACCCTAACACTTGTGCGGAGATACGGATTTTATCTTCGAGTGTTGTAATATCTCTTCTTACGAGTGAGCGAAGCGAACAAGTGAGAGATGTTTTCAACACAAAAAGATTAAATCAGTATCTCCAAGCGGCCATGTAATTTTCTTTTTATTATATAAAATATTCACAGTCAAGCGAAATTAAATAAAAAGCAAAAATTATAAGCCTAAGTATATAATGTGCCTATCTTGAAAAAAAATGAAGGTAGTTTAAATAATGGCTACTAAACTCAACAACAACAACAACAACAACAACAACAAATTTATTTCCACAACCTTTGAATATATATAGTACATTAATTGAAAAACATAAATATAAACATACAGACATTACTCGCTGAAACAATGAACAAGACTCTAATAATTATTCATAAACCTTTTATTTTTTTAAAAAAACTGTGTTAGCTCTCCATCAGTAACATCCACGAATCTGGAAGACATTACTTTGTTTTATTTTTTCATTTTACAACGTTAACTATAGGTATGATCAGCTTTTTAAAATTTTTCGCTCGGGTCGAAAAAACAACAAACGACTCAAGGCACCGCGCTAGGCCTAGCTACAAATATCCGGATATTTTTTGGGATATTTAGAAGCTCCTGGGATATTTAGAAAATTCCGAGATATTTAGAAAAAACTATTTAAATAATCAGAATTTGTTCATAGTTTTATTAGTTTTATACGAGTTTTAACATTTCTTTTCTCTGAAATTTGTGATTGAGTCTATTTTGAGCCTAAATGTAATGACAGCAGTGGTAATATTCAGCGGTTTCTCTTACAATAATTGTTTCCCATAATCCTTAGCACTAAAAAAAACGGCGGATGCTAAAAGTTCAGAGGCTTCGGTTACTGGAGAACCTGAAGCAGTTCCTACAGCTGAACCGAGAGAGAAACTAATGCTTCGTGTAAACAACCGTTAATTGTTTACTCTAGAGTTGAAACATAGGACATATCATACATGATTCCTGAGTATCTAAGTTGGCGACAGCCAAAGCAGAAACGCTTTTTGACAGGGATGGAACAGAGTTTATATTGTTACTGAGATGAATGTTTACCATTTATTGTTATGTTGCTATGGCTTCAGTAGCAATGCACTAAACGTGACGCGTTCACTTTGTACAGACTGCGACGCATTCATTTCATAACGTCGTTATTGTGATATTTAAATACAAATAGTAAGGTTATATTTGGGATATTTAGAACATTTTTCAAGATATTTAGGGAGGAAAACGAGATATTTGGAAAAAATGTCGGGAGTTTCCGGAAACATATTTAGGCGATTTTACGTAATATTTGTAGCTAGGCCTTCGTCCATCAACTGATAAAAAATAAACAGTGATGCAATTGCTTTAATTATTATATTAGTTTGGAATGAAAGATTGTCTAAAAAGGAGCTCTCTCGACTACAAAACGCAACAGCAAACGAGAAGCACGTTTTTAACAGTAAATCACCAAAAAATTAACGTTACAGTTTTAAAACTAAACAAGTTTCGGTTAATCGCTTGCCGTCGTCAGTAGAATAGAACAAAGCTAATTGGAAGTGATAGCAGTAGGAAACTAAAAATGTTAATTGCACGCGGTTAGTAAAGAATTTACACAAATAATTTTAAATTTACATGGTTGAATTGATGGTTTAAGATCGGCTCGTCACAAAGGATTCGGTAACGCCTCTTTGATTTTAACTCTAAGCTGAAATGTATAATCAATAACTTTAAAGCAGTGAAATAACATGTTTTTGCACCTGTGGTTGGAATTCAGGTGCTTAGAAAATATGTGCGAGGTACTTAACCACTGACAAGGCGTCAAGAACTCGGAAGGATGTAGATAGTTTGTCATT
The DNA here is from genome assembly GCA_025331005.2 of Zoanthus gigantus. Classification (NCBI taxonomy): domain Eukaryota; kingdom Metazoa; phylum Cnidaria; class Anthozoa; order Zoantharia; family Zoanthidae; genus Zoanthus; species Zoanthus gigantus. The sequence continues at coordinate 4,930 of JAOBBB020033949.1, read as the reverse complement.
TCTCGCATGGTAAAAATACGGCTGTGTTCTCACGCTTTGCGTGATCTTCCTTGCATACCCATAATGCTATACGCTTTAGACGTTGACAATAAAACCAAAATGGTGTCTCGTTTAGTGTGTAACTATTACTTTGTATATTATATTTCCATCTCTGGCTAAGCTACGACTACAGAATCATCAACTTCTAATTCCATCAGAGGTTAATATTCCTTGAACCGCTGTGATTGATTTGTGCTAGTGCCCAAGCAAACCTTTTTCACATGGGGGACACGTTGTAATTGGTCAGTTTAAGTTTACAATAATTATCCTCCCAATCAAATACAAGCTTACGTATCGAAACTTTTCGTTTATAAAAAATTGCGTGAGATATTGGTTTTTAGAAAGTGACTTGTTTCGGTTTGAATGTATAGTGATTAAGGATTGGTCTATATATAATGGTGATATTTACCGCCACGTCTTGCTAGGAATTTCTATCTTAAACAACAAAATCTTTGCTACTGATGGAGAATAATCTTGAAGGTGATCAACTGGCTGCCTTTCATGTTATGGACGTGATGGTACAAAGTCAACACGCTACAACGAATCAACAATTAAGATTTCAACTACAACTACAATTCGAGAGTATACAACAACTCAAAACCGATTTGGATCAGAAAAATGAAGAAATAAAGAGTTTAAGAAAAGAACTAAAGGATCTTGAACTAAAAAATTGCGAGCTTGAAGACGTTCTGAATACCAGAAATGTGGAAATTAAGACCTTACGAAGTCGTGTTCAAAAGTTGGAAAAAGAAAAGAAAAATCTGGAGGAAGAACTGGCGTCAATAAAAAGAAAGGTCACTAGTTTGGAGTCAGATTTGGATGGTTTATTGGCTTCGAAAGAAAAACAAGATGAACAGAACCAAGAAACATTGGCAAGACTTAACAAGGCGGATGCAAACTTGGCTCGTATGAAGGAGGACCTGGCCGACACAAAACATGAAAACACCAAACTTCAAAAGGAAATAAAAGGAATAAAAGAATCACAGCAGAAGGGTTCATACCCGTTAGCGAGACAAATTCAGTACCCGCATGAGCTACATCAACTTCAAGGCGCTGAAATGATATCGAATGAAATGGCTGTTTTACACTTGGGAGAGTTATGTTACCAAATACAAGCGAACATGTACAAAAGAGTTCTGCCAAACCACTACACGCCGATTCGTAGCTACAAAGTAAAGTATTTACTCAAGGATATCGAGAAACTACCGAAAGACGAAGAGGAAAAACAAAAAGCAAACCAAAAATGGGAGGAGTTGAAAGAAAAACTTAAGTGGAAAGACGACTATGAAGACGCGATGAAATCTCTACAAGAAAGCCGTAATCGCGAAGCCCATCCACAGATTACCGAGGAATCATTGAAAAGTGCTTTGGAACTACTTGAGCAGAAAAGAGCTTTAAAAGGATATATTTCGGTTGACTCCATCCAGGCTCTTATCAAAATGTGGAAACTGTTAAAAGATAACTGAAACATTTCTAAATTGCTAAAGCTTTCGGGAAGAAATGCATGGACGCATGCTTTAAAGACAATTTTACTTAGCCGGACTGACCTATAAGGGCACAGCAAAACTCCTGAAAATTTCTTTAGCATAATGAGAGCCTACAGTTTTTGAAATGTCTGATTCAAGGATTGATTTACAGTCGTGTGGAAGTTTGTGGAAACCGTTCAAAACGAAAAACATTTTCAGTTATGTTCTACGCTGCAATATTTTCCAGGAAAACCCTTATGAATTATTCATTTCAGGTTTTTCTAAGAATCCAACCTTGGCCTCAGCCAGGTTAAAGTTTCAGTAATCATTGCTCTTAGAATCTGAAAGCAAATTCGCTACTGGTTTCCGAAACTACATTTTACCAAACATTTGTTTACAATTATTCGTCTTTTATCAGTTCTTGCAGTAGCTATTCTATTAACTTCAAATATTTTGCTCGTTCAACAGTTTTTTTTATAAAAATATAATTTGTAAGAATTCTTGGCCAGAAAATCGTAGACTTTTGAAAACAATCATTGGAGAGCTTCAAATCATGTTATAAACAAAGTTTTGCCAGTTTTGAAAATATAGCTCCAATTTATCATCCTATGTTTTAATAAGCTTTACCTGGAATAAAGTCTTTCCATTTCCATGCAGAATCGCGGTCAGTGACTGCTTTAAAAGTATTAATCTTGTGCCTCGTCAGTCCTCATTTCAAAGCAAGTATCTCACAATTTTTAAAAATGTTTTGAGGGGTCTAAATGACCGGCAGCCGGCCAAGTAAGTAAACTCAAAATACTAAATAGCCCTTAATCAGATTTTATTATTAAAAATAAAGGTTTGAGAAACAAAAATCAACATAAAGTCTTCCTGTATTGTGAAATAACCTCAAAGCGGTTCAGCATCCGGTGTGACAAGTGAAAACTGGTTCGTATACGTAGTTTACGCCAAGCACCATTCGGAGATGAACTCACTGTTGATCAAGTTTGACTCGAAACACTAAATGAAAGACCGACTTTTTTTCCAGAAACCCATCGAAAGTGAAATATATTGGATTCTAATCCATCCTTCATCGATAAAGAGTGATTGTAAAAACATTTTGAACACCGATTTCCTCATGACTATCTCACTGTTCATAACAAATTGGCGGCGATCTTGTCCATCTCAAAACACGCAATGATTCGTCAGACTGAAGCAGTCCTTTTTTATGTTTGTTTTTCTTTTTTGTTACAGTTATATCCTAAATTCCCAAAAATGTTGCATTAAAAAAAATCAAGTTAATAAATAGTTGTGTGAGCATGGAAGGTCGAGAGCAAAAGGCCTTATAATAAGTCCTAACTAGTAAACTGGTAAGGGCTAAGTAAACATTTACCAAGATTTGAAAGCTTGTTAAAATAACTTTATTTTCATGTACCGGGAAATATTTTAATTATTATATGTTGAATCATGGTCACCCGTCGTGGTCCAAGCGCGCGAAGTAAACCAAAATTAACGTTTGTTAAAAATTCACAGTACATGCTATATGCATGAGATACAAAATGATAAGATTCCTTAAATAAGTCAGTTGCAGATTCTAACATTGAAACTTATTTCAAATAAGTTGTTTTGTAATTATTTCGTGATCTTACATTTTACAATTCTTAACAGGGCGGATTCTGAGAAATCGGATTCGCGTGACAAATATAAATCACGAGAATAGAGCAGTATCACAGCAATATCAATGATATGCTATGCTTTCTTTGTCTTCTTTTAAATCTTTCTTAGAATTTAGTCTACTTTTACTAAACTTTGAAAGCTTGTTATAATAATTTTGTCTACTTTGTCTTTACGGAAGGAGAAATTAACACAGAGCTGTGGGCTATCTGGCTTCCTATGGCTAGCGGTTATTGTTTCCGATCTGCTTCACTAGCACGCTAGATTAGATTAGATTGCGAATGTACAAAAATATGCCCATAAAGGTTGTCAAGTGAAAAAAACCATGGTAGTTCGCTGTGGCTTGCAAAAACAATAATATACATGTACTTGTTAGCAATTTCGAATCATTCTTGCTAGGGTTGGAGTTAATAACCCTAGGGAGAGGTGGGCGAGTAGTTTACAAGAAACCGGGATTGACCGCAGTGGTAGGATTTCTATGTGCAATGAATATTACGGGCAACTACTGCATACGTTGTTAATGAGTTTGAATTTTTTAAAAAATAAATTGAAACTTACAAAAACGATTCTTACTAAAATATTTGAGTATCGTCATACGCTGTCAAACTCCTTTAACTTTGTAATTCATCCGGGCACGTCGCGCTTTATTTATTTAATATACTTTCATGTCATTTCATTAATTCTATGCGTACCCAAGTTTACGGTGCTCAACTTATCCATAGAGAAAATAATGCCTTGGGATCCCTGCAGTTATCCATACATTACGTTAACTGGCTGCGTTTCCAGCGTGGTTAGTCCTTGTGGTGTAGTGGTTAACACGTCGTACTAGTAAACCGAAGATGTGGGGTTCGATTCCCGCCGAGGGCTTAAAAATTGTTTTCTCTTCTTTCAACGCGCTTTCAGTTTAGCTTTGACAGATTGTGCCAGAAGGACCAACAAATCGGCAAACGCTTGAACGATCAACATAATTTAGTTTTTAAAATCCTTATTTTAAACCATTGGTTGTGTTTGGAATGTGGAACTGTCTGTTCTTTGATTTTATTCAGAAAGGAATTTTAAAAGTGACGGCTTGACTTGAGCACTACATGCCATTTTTTTCCTTCGCGAAGAGGTAAAACAAATACCAAAATAAGCTGACGTTAATCACTTCCTACGCTTACGGCAATGATTATTATTTATCAACTTGTAGTTGATGCAAATATTTGTTTGATTCGCTGATGTATAAATAGTTTTTTTAAAAACTTTTCACCAAAAGATTTGCCGAAACAAACCACATACCTTGCAAGACAAACAGAGCTGAGTAGGCTTTTGTACATTATGCTAGCATTTTTTCGAGCATTTTAGTGAGGCAAAAGCATTGAGCATTATTCGAGTATTTTAGTGGCATTTTACCAGAAAAAAAAATTTTTTCGAGGAACTTAAAAAGAAACTAAATTATTTTTCTTATAGAAAATGAAGACTAAAACTCGAAATTCACAAAAAACGCCAAATGCCACGCTGTTAGAGCTGAGTCGAGACTAAGGACAAGTCAGCGGTTTTACGTTTCAAGAGTCTACACGGCTGTTTGTTTTCTTTGTGACTCCTTGAGCCGTGGCTGTGACCCTGTGTGCACACCATGTTAAAAATGTTGAAATTAATTTAAAAATACCGTTTGTATAATGATCATTATCCGAGAATTTTAGTGACTTGTTTTGGGGGGGAGACCGAGCATTTTAGTGACTTGTTTTGGGGGAGACCGAGCATTTTAGTGACTTGTTTTGGGGGAGACCGAG
>JAOBBB020033875.1:0-15062 GCA_025331005.2 Zoanthus gigantus | reverse complement strand
TTTTCTTTAACTTTGGGCAAGAGTGGTAAGGCAACACGTCTTGGCGTGGTTACAGCATAAGGCACTGGGTTTTCTTTCAACCTGATATGGTATTTTCCTTCTAGTTTACCCAGTCCACTAAATAATTTGGGATGTTTTTCGTGGACAACTTGGTCAAAGGGTTGACGCACAGTATTCACTACTGATACAAGCTTTAATGCTGTAATAGCGGGCCTTCCTAGGAGGGGTGACTTTAGACCTTTGACTACAAAAAATTCTTGTTTAGTCTCGTTTTCATTGACTTTAATATGTGCTTTAAAAGTTCCCATTACGTGTAGTTTTCACGTGGACCTGTCAGTGTCCTTTTCGTGTCAGATAACTCACACTTTAGTTTCTTGAAAACTGATTCTGGGATGACTGATACGTCGGCCCCTGTATCTACTTTAAATTCTATGGGGTAACCATTTGTATTGGCCTTCACTTTCCATGGGTTGATAACACTGGGATTGTCTCTTTCATTTAGAGACAATGCATCAAGGAAATAACTTTCATCGTCCATAACTACATTCACTTTGTTGCTGTGACAGACAATTTCGTAATGACCCTTTTTTGAGCACTTTCGATCGAATTGTTGTCTCGAAATGTCTCATAATGCCATGTATTTATATAAGATTTTATATTATTATAATATACAGCTGTACTTGTACACATATAGATACACACATATATGTAAAGTAATAGTCAGGAGGCAGCTCACCAAAAAACTGATTTTCGCTAAACATTTTGAGTAGAAGCAGGCAACATGGCTTAAAATCTTTGCTTTGCCATCCTGATTAAGATTTGTGCTGTTGCCCGCTCCAAATTTAGCGATATTTGCTATTAAGCGGGATTTTTGTCTACACCCTCGCTCCTACAACATGAAAACGAGGCTAAACATTAACATTTATATAAACCCAATAAAAAGTGTACAATATGATGGCTAAATAGCTGAATCTTCGCTACTTGACATTTAGAGCTTGATAGACGGTAGTGTGGGGAATAAAACGCGTCACCTGATCAGTTATGAAGAGTCACGTGACTTTCCAATAAAATCGATTTTAAAGCACCAAAGACGCCCTAGTCACACTGTCCTTTAATATAGTTTTCAACTTTCTGACGTTTCTCATTTCGATTTACACATCCAACAATAAAAACACAAAAATGCAATAAGTCATCAGCTATAATGAGTCACGTGATGTAATGAAATCATTACATTTTCAGTCATTCTATAGCGTTTCCAACTAGGTTACATTGTCCATGAGTTAGGATTTTTCATGTAAAAAGAGTGAACTTTCTTTTATTTGGACGTACGGTTTAAGCCAGAACTACAAGCTTATAAATGATAAGCAAAGTATCTTATATTACATAAGACTACCAAGTGACTTCCGCCTTATCAAAGTAATAGGTCATGCTTCATTCGCCTCTTCTGCAGTATTCCTGTCGTTTCCGCACCTGTCGCCACATTTACATGCCTTGGAACAGCAAAGAGATAGTCGAACGCAAGTGCAGCGTCGATTTACACAGCAACCGCCTTCTCGGGAGCACCCACAGTATGCTAACTGTAAACAGGCCGCTGACACTTGTTCTCGATTCATTAACTTTGGCTTCAGAAGGCCTTCACTGTAGTACCATCCACTGTCTTCAGGCTTTGGGAGAGAAGGACATGGCTCCAGCGCTTTATTCCATACCATGGTCTGATAGTTTGCCCGCTTTATGTGAAGAATCAGTGCGTCTTGAGTCGGAGGTAGGGCGTCAAGATCTTTCTTGGATTTACAAAACGCTAATGCTCTTTCTTTGTTGATTTCCACCTCTTGTGTTCCCGGATTGTAGAGCTTGCATACAAAGGCTTCAGCTTTTGTAAGAACGTCAGCACTGATTTGGCTTTCTTCTCCAAGGTGTTCCAAGAGGTCAGGTACATCTTCGAAGACTTTCCACGCCGATGCCTTGCCCACACCATAGAACTGGCTTGTCGTATCACAGCCGGTGATGGCATGAAACGCCAGAAGCGACTTCCTCTTCTCCTCGGAGAGCGGGATTCTGTGAACTGGTATGTAACGCCTTTGTCTTAATGTACCTGCAAACATCCATATCTCTTGACAAAGCTGCTCTCGGTATGCCAAAAGGAGGACAAGAACGTCCGTATCACGACACAAAATGTTGACTTGATTGTACCCTCTTGCTGCTGCGTCTCGGGCATGTAGTACTATTCTAGTATCTGCCTCCTCCTGATCTGATGCGAGCTCTCTTATATCTTGTCGTAATGTGTTAGATGACCACACCTTCAGTGTATCCTTGAAGCCTCCACTGATCACCAGCTCTCGCCCAGGAGGCGCGCTGTAATTCTCCGAGATTTCAGTCGAGAGGAAATGAGCTAAGCTAGCCTTGTTATCTTCTAGAATGATGAACCTTTCCCAGTTTCTAATTCTCTGATCTCTGCTATCCACATTGCACCTAATTCCCGTGCTCTTCTTCTCCTTGCGCTTGTCTCTGGTTCCTCCTTTTATCGAGTTCTTGACATATCTGTCAAATAGCACGTCAACCCTTGTACAGCTGTCCGAAAAATGGGAAGTGACATGACGAAGAAATCGGTCACTCCACTCCCCAAAGGTTTTTGCTCTTGAAGAGTTGGCGAGGGACTGAACAGCTGCCATTCCATCAATAATAGTACATGTTTGACTCTGGCTGATGGGCATCTGGCTCGTACAGACATTTCTTTGTAAAATGGTACCAAGATCCGACTTCCCTGCTTCTCGTAGGCTTCCGTCTAGAGTAGCAAGTGACTTTGGTACTGGAGCAAGCTCGCTTTGAAGCAACGTATTCACATCCACATCACGACCGGATTCCAAGGCTACTATCACTCTTCTCAAGAGATCTCTGTCTGCTTTTATAGCGATGGTCTTGCTCTTATCAACTGACACTGGTACAGTGTAAAGTGTCTCAAACGTTTTCACCTTCTGTTGCTTTAGAGTGTCATGGAACTTTTTGTCTTTCTTGATAAGCCTGGTTTCAACGAACTCTTTGATGACTTTCTTACCAATTTCTTCAACGCCAAGTAGATCTTGTTTAATGGCGTTACTTGCCACATCTCCAGTGGTAACTACAACTAAGTCAGACGTACATCGGAAGACTTCGTATTTCGTGAACTGCGCCTCCAGCTTAGCTACGTCCTCTGCATCTTGTCGTATTCTGGCTTTTCCCAGATCTTTGGCGCTAGTGCATTCTCTTTCTAAGACGTTAAACATCTCCTTGGTGTCTTCTGACAGCTTGGCGCGCTCATTGTAGGTGAGACACCAGCGATCTCGAGCCGAGTCTGTCCTTGTAATTCCAACAAGGCCTCCAGCTACCTTTCCAGATTTGTTTACATGCTCCAGTGCTTGATCATCGGGAATTTGATTGAAGGTGCTGGCAGTCTCCTTTGTGACAAAGTCGCCACGCTCAAATGTCTGCTGGACCTCAGGGGCAGTCTGGAGAAGCATCTTCATGTCTGCAAGGAATATGACGCCCCATCTGGTGCAATTCGAGTGGTCGAAAGCCGCAAAATAGGGTAGCATTTCGGAGAACGAAGAGAGATACAGATCCCACTTTCCTTCCCGGATCGCACGCGTAAACCTCAGTAAGATAGACACCAGTTTCATATATTGTCTCCAGTAACAGAACGTGGGATCGTCATGATGTGCAGCATCAAAACCTCTGATGATATGTGCAGCTTGTTCCACTTCATTAACATGCTCACTGCTAGTCAGGGCATCTACTAATGCATCATCATCGTTCCCAGTCGTGTCCGACAGATTCAGGAGAGTGTTGCATTCATTGTCATCCCTGTCTTTCGGCCACTTCGTTAATATGGGCCACAATACCCTCCACAGTGCTTCATAACTAATCTTGTGAGCACGTATTACTCGATTCCACAACTTTCCTTTAAGGATGTTGGCAGCTGTTGTCTCACCAAAGACCTCACTCTCTGCCCACATCTCTGCAATTCCAGATGACTCTAAGTACTTCCCGATGACTTTTGAAAAAGTCATCTGCGTGTGAAAACCTCCAAGCACTATGATGACATCCTTGAGCACCTGTGTCTTTCCCCATTGCAACATCTTTGCCTTGTTGTATAGGCCCTCGTCCATGGTAATAACAGTGAACTTGCCATTTCGAAGGTGCGTCATTGCCTTGCACCTTAAAATCACTGTCCAAAGAGTCTCGAATTCATGTGCTGGAGCATTCACAATGGGAAGTGGTCCCACCACTGTGACTTGTGGTTTTTCAGTCGACAAGAGCTGGTTGAAACCAGTCCACCCTGGTATTGACTGGAGTTCAGGTTGTTGCTCATGCAAACGACCAAGGATCCAAGCTAGGTCCTTCTTGTATGACTCATCAATTAGACTGCTGTCAGGTGTGTACCACTCAGACAATACTGTGTTCTGTAGTTCAGGTTCTGGTTTCTTGCTGTCCAACGACAAATCGGTTAGCTCATGAAGTTCCGATGGCACTTGTAGATCCAGTCGCCTTTCTGACTTAGGAGAAAGTTCGATATCCACTGCTCGTTCTCCTTCCTCTTTGCGACGAAAGGCGGCAACTTGTGTTGCATGGAATGTGCCCATGCCACTGAGTGTCTCTTCGTTTATGTCTATGTTATCTACAGCAAAGCGAGTGTAGCCTGCAAGTTCTGTGGTTCCAGTGAAGTTACGGGGTACAAACACATTACCGCTTTCCTTGTATCTTGCAAGGACATCATTTGCAATGGTATTGTCCATTCTAAGGACAGTTTCGTAATTAACTGAATGGCCGGCAGCATGCAAACGTTGTACCAGTTGTTTTGATCTGGTTGCCTGGTGAACGGTAAGGCCTATTCCAATATGCTTAGGCGTTAACTTATGCCCTCTAGAAGAAAGAAATATTATATCTTGGCATATACTCAGAATACGGGTCTTCAAGTCATCGTGCGATTCTTGAAACTCTTCTTGATAGCCAGTGCACAACAGTGATATCAACATGAACAGACTCTCTGGAACGATTTCTTCTGCACTTGCCTTGTGTATTTTTCCAATACAATCATGGTTCGGCGAAGCCTTTATGTCATGATGCACTTTAACTGCCACGCGGTACAGCCAACTCAACAACTCTGCATCCAGATCCACATCCTCTGTTGCATTGCCATTGAGATCGTCATTGTCAGATTCATTGATAGGAATTGCCAGTAGAGAACGCAGGGCAGCTTCCCTTAGGTTTGCATGGACGATTAAGTGGGGCTCAGAGGGGTTTAACGGTGGGACAAATGCGATATCTTCACCAAGAAAAGCCTCAATCCTTTCTTTAAATCTGTTGCTTCTGTAATCGCCCGGAGAGAGTTGATACTTTTCTTCAAGTTGGTGAGAAAAGTATGTCCAAACAGCTTTGATGGACAAAATATGGTAAGTAAACTCATTACCTCCTCGAAACATCTATTGGCATCATCAGTTTCACTACACTGTGTGATTCTCTCCGTGTTTCTTAGGAAGCGCGTGTAGCACTTGAGATGATATTTTCCTTCGGCAGCTATTAAATCACTAACTCCGGCTAGCCTACAGCTCAAATCTCTATTACTTGCTACATTCAAAAGAATTTTTTGTGATGTTTGAAAAGTCTGAACTTGGTTTAAGGCAACTTTTTTCTCGTCAGTCAGGCAAAAGATACATTTACTCCAGTCGATTCTTTGAACGGATGATCGCCTAGAAGGCTTATTAGCCGGCGCTTCCTTTTCGTCTGGTTTACTTTCAGACTCTTTTTTCTTGAGGGCACGCTTGATGTGCCCTTCGCTAGTGAAATCACTGTAACAGTACCTGTGCCATAAAACATCTTGGTTCTCTCCCTTCGTCTTTAAATTATCTACTATGCTCGAGTAATTCTTTTGCTCATCATCACCACACTTTTCTCTGATCTCAGCACAGTGCAAAATCCTGGATATACCTGCAGCGCTTCATTTTGATAACGGAAACTTTTTCTTCGGAAACTTGTTTTCTTGGCAGATAATACATTTGCCCCAGTCGACTTCACCCTGACTATGAACTGGATTATTGTCTAGAGGAAGCCTGACATATCTCTAAAATTACAATATCATATTTAACAACCAAGCTTGCTATATGCTTAAAGATTAAACTTCTCCAACTCATCAGTTCATTTGTAAACATATAGCTATAGTGCCGTAAATGTGTAATTTTGGATTCTACGGGAAATATAATTTTACCTTTTCTCTAGCTTGTATAACTAAATGGTTTTCAAAATGACGACTCATATATTTGCTAAACTTTTTCCGCGACCTATGCTTATTTAACAACTTGAAAACAGCATAAACAAGGACATCTTCAAATATTTGTTTTTTAGTGGAATAACAAATAAATGTTCTTGTCGTATTGTTATGACTACCATGTTGTCTAATCTTAGTTTTTAAGTACTTACCTCCTCACAGACTGTAAACTTCAAATGTTAAAACGGCTTTCCTTTTCGCTGAATTTTTATCTGCCTTTCAGTATCTTAGACTAGTCTATCAATTAATACAAAAACTCAGAAGGGCAGGATTAAATTCTTATCTCTTCGAGCTGCAAGTATATCTAAAACAAAATGTCCGCCCAAATCTGCCTCGATATCGTTCAGCCTCGTTTTTGAGTAAATCTCGTTCCCAAGCATTAGCTATGCCTAGTATTTGAAGGTAGAATTTTGCCATATTGTAAAATAGAAACTGAGAAAGGCTAATGTATTTGATTCAGTCTTTTTTAAATTGAGAAAATTATTAAAAAAGAATCTATTTTTACAGGAGCCCAATATTGTGAAAAAATACTGCGCTCCTGATTTTTATATTAATTTTCAAAATAAATTGCGCTAAAATTATAAAACTTTTTGAAGCACATGAAACCTTTTTTTTATTTCCTACTGAAAATGATTCATAATAAGCTTACTGAAACAATTCATCAATCACACTATTCACACAGCTAAACCTACTTCAGTAACTATTCAACGATTGTTAACTAGTCATGTGACCCATCATAGCTGATAACTTATTGCATTTTTGTGTTTTTATTGTTGGATTATAAATCGAAATGAGAAACGTCAGTAGGTTGAAAACTATATCAGATGAAAGTGTGAATAGAATTTCTTTCGTGCTTTAAAGTCGATTTTATTGGAAAGTCACGTGACTCTTCATAACTGATCACGTGACGCATTTTATCTCTCACACTACTAACACTACCGCTTGATATTTGTCAGGGTTTGCTATCATCCCATTCTGTTTAAAACCATTGGATCGTATTAGCCAAGTCCTGATTAATGCCATCTTGCACAACAAGAGGATCTTGTTGTGATGAGTAGAGCTTAGTGTCATCTGCATAATTTATCATGCGACAATTCTTAATAGCAAATGCCAGATCATTCATAAAAATGTTAAACAACAGTGGTCCAAGCAGGGACCCCTGAGGTACCCCTGCCGACACGCCCATCCAAGTGGAGAAGGTCTGACCCAACTTGACTCGTTGATATCGTGATGACAAGTAACTTTGTAAGAGCAACACCGATTCATCATTCATACCATAGAACTTCAGCTTTTCCAGAATCAACTCGTGCGGAAGACAGTCGAAAGCTTTACTAAGATCAATCGCTACAGCTGCAATAACCTTTCGCTTATCGAGTTCCTCCCTCCAGTGCTCCGTCAGAGTTAATAGTGCTGCCGCGCAGCCATGAAATTTCCGATATGCAAACATAAAGTCGTGGAAAATGCCTTCAAAATGATCTGTCATTTGCATATGAATTATCCGTTCAAAGACTTTTGCAAAAGCAGGCAAAACGGTGACTGGCCTAAAATTTGCTTTCTCTAGGACACTATCCTTCTTATGATGTGGTGTGATTTGTCCGTGTTTCCAAGTGTCTGGGACATGCGATCTAGATATGATGGTATTAATCAAATCGCTTAGAGGTTATGCAATAGAGCTGGACGAGGCTTTAATCGCCCGTGGAGGAATAGAATCATACCCCTGAGCCTTGTTAGGTTTTACATCGTCGAGTACTGCCTTGACAACATGGCGATTTGTTAAAGAGAAACCAAATTTACCCGTTGGTCCCCCGTTTGCCACAGGCCGGATTTCAGACACGTGTGACTGGTCCTTGAACGCAGTATGTTCCTGAACAATTATATCTTTTGTTATATTTGTAAAATATTCATTGAAGGTTTCGACCACCTGACTTTGTTCTTTTATGATCTTTTCTTTTTCTTTGAGAACAATGAATTCCTCAGGCACGCGTTTCCTGGTATGCATTAAAGGCTGCAAAGATTTCCAGAATTCCCTTGGGTTTCCAGCTCGTGAATCGCAAAGTTGGTTAAAATGATTTATAATAGATTTACGACGCATTGACACAACCCGGTTTCTTTGAGACCTATAGGCCTCCCAATCGTCAGTTGATCTTGACTTGTAGAATTTGCGCTTGAGAGTATTCCTTATCCGCATGGCCTTTCTTATCTCGGGAGTAATAAACTTAGATTTTCCAGAGGAGCTTTTACATTTCCTTGACTTCATTGGAGCATGGTCATCCAGTACAGTGGAATACATTTTTTCCCAAGCCCAGCAGATATCGCTAACATCGTCAAAGACATAAGCAGCATTAAACGGGACGAGCTCTAGTTCTTTATTAAAAGCTTCGCTTTCAAAGTTCTTAAAACACCTTACCTTCGTGAGGATAGTTTTCGGCTTCATTACCTTTCTATTGAGAACCGTGTAAACCATCTTGTGATCACTCAGGCCGGCATTCAATGTTCCTGATTGTAATGCAAATCCAGGGGCATTTGTAGCTATGACGTCCAAGCATGACTCCTTAGTGCGACAAATTCTTGTTGGTTTTTTTATAAGATTTTCTAGATCGTAAATGTCGCATATATCCAGCCAAGTTCGCCCTTCTTTCCCATTATCGAGTGGATGTAAAATGTCACAATTTAGATCTCCCATACATATCATATTTGGTCGGTTCGAAATCGCCGCGTCTAGAAGAGTATACATCTCATTAGTAAATACATTATTATTTACTGATGGTGACTTGTAACAGCACAATAAAGATATATGTTGTTGACCAACTTGGATATCCATTATAATCGACTCTAGCTCGCTAGATTTAACTCGTAGGCGATGTGACGGTATAGATTTGCGAATATACACCACAATACCACCACCGCCTTTCTTGCGATCTCTACGATACGTATTGTAGCCGTCGACAGCAAACTGGGAATCTGAAAATGATCTATCTATTTTCGTCTCTTGAATAGTCAGAATGTCAAATGCCTCTATCCATTCCTGGACTTCGCTGAACTTCCCACTAAGACTATTAATATTAAGACTCCCAATAACGCAGTACTTGGTAGCGTATTGACTCAAAGTTTCGAAAATTTCCGAATTATTTGTTTCTGTACAATTGCTAGAGTCTAATACATCCAGAGAGGAGCTCGGAGACTCGAAGGAGTCGTTAAACGTCGGTAAACTGCAGGCCAGACATATCCACTGTTCAGTTGAAGTTTTGAGCCTATTTATATCATTTCTGGATAGACCCAAACACTTGGCATGAAAGCACAAAGTACAACTACCCACCCATGTGCACTTTACGAAGTCTAATTCCCGTGGGTTGCCCCCCCTCCCCCCCAATCCTGGGGCAAACCATGTATAGGTGCATAAATTAAAAAATATATTTTTCGAGGTTTCAAATCAAATCGGATGTTTAATAGAGTTGTCAAAATTTTATTCAGCACAGTTTCTTCGTATGTGAAGTATTATTTAGTGAGTACGATCACTTCATATTTGCATTAAGTGTCTATGAATATACGAAACAAGATCTCGACACCCAGATGATGTTAATTTCTTAGAATATACTAATTTATTAGTGGTATCAATACATGCATTCCTAGCTCACCATGTCCCATCATAGATTTTAAAGAATAATGGCATTCGTTTGCGTGCAAAGTATAAACAAACTATTACTTCACATAACTGTCCTTTTCTCCCTTCATTTAGAACGGCGGGCCCTGCAGGCAAAACAGTATCCTGAATTGGTACTAAACCTGGATGAAGTTTTCTTCGAAACTTAAAACCTTGGATTGGAACAGAAGGACTTGAGTAACAACTACTCGAAGTGTTCAGAGCAGAAGACAGTGCTTTTATGGAATCCAGTGTGAAATTCTTCGATGTCTTTTTACGAGACACCCATTTTCTCCTTGTTTCAGCATTAGTGGAAAAAACATGCATAGCCTTAGGAATTCCTTCAGTATAGTAAGTGTTAGTACAACTAGCATTGTTTGGAGTGCCAGCAACGCAGTATTTCCCTCCCATTTTTCCTTGGTTGTTTGGAATGAAACTATCACTTTTAATTCATTAAGCTCACTTTCACTTTCCTCATCAATGTCCTTGTTCACCAACTCGTTGTTATCAGATAGAGGTGTTGTCAATACCTCATGAGTAATTTTCCCAATCACACTCTCTCTCCTTTCGCTTAAACAACTTCAGGTTATTAAAATGTACAATCTTACTAACATTTCCTGGCTCATCCAGTTCGTGTATCTTGTAAGTTACTTCTGTTACTTTCTGGAGCACTAAGTAAGGTCCCTTCCATTTGCGATGAAATTTTTCTGTTTCTCCTGGTTTCAAAGTGGGATTGTAGAAAATTGATCCCCAGGCTGGAAAGAACAATCCTTGATTCCCCAATCAGAATAATTTTTTTGTCTGAAGATTTTTTCGCACATGTTTGAATGCCCCAGTCAATTTATTTTTAAAATTTAGAGGCAAAGTCACCATACAAGTTGTACTTTTCTTCAGCTGGCACCCCTATCATAATATCCAAGGCTAATTTAATTTCTCGTTGAATAGTGTGTATCCTTGGACTTGAAATTTCGGCTTTGATCTGAATGAATGCCCTCTGGTAACCCATAGCGAATCACCTACCTGTCCACAGTGGCTTGAGTGCAGGTTGTAGAATGCTTCCACCCACTTAGTAAATAAGCACTGTATAGTAAGGATTTAAGAGTTCCCCTTCTTTGATCATGGGACTGGCTCTATGATGTCAATTTGCACTCGCTACATTGGATGTTTGGATGGTATGGACTGCAATGGGGCTTCCAGTTTTGACGATGGTGGCTTGCATGCTGCACAGGTCTGAAAAGAAGCACAATAATCATTAACAGCTGCTACTGCAGTCATTTTAGGGCATGATGATCAACTTGTGTTTTGAACTTTCTTCCGAGCAAATAATATCGGAAATGCTCCTTGAAGTTGACAAGAGCCAAGATTTCTAGGTGTGTGGCACAATAATTCCTTTCAGTTGGTTGTGAGGAACGGCTTCCATAAGTTATAACTCTTTCAGTACCATCGGCTTGTGTTTGTGAGAGAACGGCTCCTATTCCTGTGTCCGTACTTGCATTGGTATCTAAAACGAATTCTCTTGCTTTTAGTCCAAAGCTCGGATATGCAAGAATTGGCTAGACATTTTATTTGGTATGAAAAAGCTTTCTGCTGTTGGTCAGTCCATTCAAATTGCTTGTTTTGCTGAAGCAAGTAACATAGAGGTTCTGACTTAGATGCGAAGTTGGCAATGTAGCGATGGTAGTATGAGGCAAGTCTGAGGAAACTATGCAGCTCAGAATTATTTGCTGGATTTGGGCATTCTAGTACAGCTCTTGTTTTCTCGGGGTTAGTTTTGATGCCTTTTGAAGACGCTTGTCCCAAGAAATTAATGCTATGTTTCAAAAAAACAACATTTTTTTGTTTCAGTTTCATTTTTGCGACCCTTAGTTGTTCAAAGGTCAACCGTAATTTGGTAAGGTACTTGTCAAAACTGCATGACCAGATAGTAACAACATCAAGGTACAATTAGCAGATTTCCCATGTTAGACCTTTTAAAGCTAAGTTCATAACACTTTGGAAAGTCCCTGGTCCATTTGTGACCCCAAATGGCATACATGGCCACTGCTAATGTCCCCTATGTGTCACAGACTGTTTTTGGCCTATCGGCCTCTGCAACTGGTACTTGCCAATATCCTGAAGCCGTAACTAGGCATGAAAACAGGTACCACTATCAAGTGATTCAAGATTCATCCGTTCGTGGTAGTGGCTCAGCATGTTTAACAGTGACTGAATTGAGTTTTCAGTAATTAATATATATCTGAACAGACATAATTAGAATGCTGCTGAAAAAAATAACAAAACAGTTACTGTTCATCAGCACTAAATTGTGTGCAAATCTTCAATTTGTTTCGGCTCCATTAAATCCTGTACCAATTAAAGATCAGTTTAGGTGGAGCCACCCACTAAGTGGGCACAGTAACTGAATGTTAGTAAAGTAAGGAAAACCAACAATAAAAACCGTAAAAAACAATATTTGCGGCACATGTCACACAACAAAAAACTGAACAAAGGACTAAAGGCTAGGCTGTGTCTATTCATCATCACTGCCTTACGAATCACTGCTTTCAGACTCTGTTTCCAACGTAGTATAATTGTTATAATTAATTTACGTCAATTACTACTGTGAAATTTTGGCTGTGGCAGGTTGTTTCTTTTCTTTGCTCTCCTCCAAGCATCCATTGCTGAGCAAACGACTGCAACACATCACTTTCAATTGGAGGGCCATTGATAGAAACGTGAAGAAGGGCTTGTACAATTTCATTTTTCGGCCTGTCGCGAAGCCTGGGATTGACACGTTTAAGAGCACTTGCACTTCTTTCTGGCCAAGCATTTGAAAGTGGTGTAGATAAACAACATTTAGCTAATAAGGAAAACATAGGAAGGAAGTGGAAGAAGGAGGGCTGGCTTGTCAAAAGGTGAAGCGACCAGGTTTTGGAAGTGGCACACTTTAATTCCTTGATTTCATTTGGAAGCTCGGATTTCCAGTCGTTGAAATCAAACTTAAAGTTCCCCATTTTGCATTTAGCCTTTCAGTATTGACATTGGCCTCGTCGCCCTTGTTTTCACTTCCAGTTCCAGCAAAGAAATGATGTGCTAGGATCTTAATATGGTTTTCTCCATCTTCCTTAAAGCCCGGAGTTTTGGCAGAGGGTATAGTCATTACATCAAAGATGGAGAAAGCTTTGAAAATCGGCACTGACACATGGGAACGGTTGTTGATGTTTGTGACCAGGGAGGCAACATACTTCTTCAGCAGTCTGTCCATTTCCACAAAATGGTGCTCTGTTGGTGTCAGATCTATCGCAAATAGTCGACCACCAGGTTTATAGTCCTCCTGCAGTTCTTTAACTGGACTGGCTTCACTAGAAATAGGCCCTTTGCAGCTAGAGGTCACAAGCTTAGAAACACGTTAGCAACGCCAAATTAGAGAGCAAGCTTTCTATTAAGCACAAATTTGAAAGAGTCTGTCGAGCATCACGTATATATGTATTTGAAAGTCAATTATTCTGTATTCAACCATTAAATATCTTTCCATCTATCTAAATCTTGTAAGATTATCATGTATATATATATATATATATAGCTTTAGGCACATCTTTGAATCGGGAAAACAGATTTGTGTTCGGATCGCGGTGAAAACATCAGTGCCAGGTCGGCTTTTTTCTTCTTCTTTTTGACTATTAAAACAACTAAGATAAAAGGAAATGCTGCGATTTACAATTCTCGGAATTTTGGGAGCTGTTTACCATCGACAAGTATAGAATTTTGACTGCTCATTCCGTTCTGTTTGAATTATATCAAGTGCTGTTTAATACACCTCGAAACGCTACAACTTTAGACATATTTAACGAGTTTGTGATTATGTATTGGAACTGTATGAATTTAAAACTCGTTTTTACTCTACTAATGTTGTTTTTCTCATCGTTTTGTTAGTCAAAGAGAGCCAAGATCTTTTAATTTTTCCCTGGCTGACATTGGATGCTGTCAGCGATTATGCAAAGCATGTGGAAGCACAGGGAAAGCATACAAGTTTAAGGCAGAACCTGGATATCTACATGAGATAAAAGGTAATTAAAACTGAGTTTTTTCTGTTGCTTTCCTTTCCCATGATGTTTGATTTTATTTTATGTTATAGTGATGTGGGCTATTAACGCGGTGAAAGTTACTTTAAAATGTTTTCACTCCATGAAGAAGGAGGAACCACCACATTCCTTGGAAATTTTTTCGAAGCTGATTGATGGTTCCTAGTCTGGAATGTGCTCTGGTGTAGCTGGATCAGAAGAGTATTGCCACCATGTTATAGGGTTTCTCTACTATCTGGCTTTACTTAAACAACTGGAGCATCGTTTTCTACCTGATGATCTAACATGCACTAGCGTGAAGCAGCACTGGAGTGTACCCAGGAGGAAAAAAATTGAGCAATAGCAAATTCAAAATGTGCTTGTTAAGAAACCTCAGCTCTGTGCATCTTTTAATAAATATATCAAGAGCAACTTGTACTCCCCATCGCCAATGTATGGTACCATGACTAAAGAACATTTCCGTGGCCCAGAACCCCAGCCTCTATTCGCCACCCTTGTTCCCTCTGAACAGGATTTGAGATCTCTCCCTGTTGTCCCAAGCAAGTTTGGAAATGTCCATAAAAGATGTTTGATATCGTATCAACAAAAAATGGCATCAGACTATGTAATTAATGATTTTACCTGCACTGCATTTCCAGAACTGCCAATCGAGAGTGCTAAAGATAGATTTTAATGTGTTGTATTCGGTGCAGAAAGTGCAAGAGAAAACAGGACAGACAATTGGTTTCAATCTGGTTCTACCAGTAACAACTTCCAATAACCTTGCTAAAGTAATCAGACAAGAACATGATTATTGCAAACCAGACAAGAATGACAAACCTTAGTCATACAGGATTCAAGTCCATCAGTGCAAATGCCTGTTGTTGAAAATCCACCTTCCCATCAAGAGCTTAGATGAAATGCATTGAAATCAGGAAGAAATTATTTGTGTCTGAAGAGGAAGCCCAGGATATCGAGAGAAAAACTCAAAGCCAGTCAGCCACTCTTCTTTGGCACCAGCTTCGAAATCAGCGAATAACTTCTTCGAAAACTTATCGTTGTGCAGTACTAAAACAAACAACAT
>JAOBBB020033811.1:373-15063 GCA_025331005.2 Zoanthus gigantus | reverse complement strand
GATAAAACTTTAAGAATTTTTTTGTTTAAAGAGGGGAAAAATAATAAAAAACATCTAAAGTTTGTTTTTTGTGATTTCATTGCCTACAAGCCAAACAAGCGAAGACGACAGCCGGGTGAGACAGCATCATCATAACAGCCAATGCACATGTAGAAAGTAAGGAGAAAAAATCTTCACGTGGATGTAATGTAATGTAACAATAGATTTTGTGTTAGCCAATCACATTGTGTTGATAGCTCTATTGGTGTATTCAAGATGGTGGCACAACTGAAGAGGCTTAACTGAGAGCGAAATATATTTTGCAAGCCATTTAAAAACATTTTTTAAAAACATTTTACAACAGTTTTTTAACCTAATACATCAGTTTTTTATTTAAATAAAGTATAAAGTATGTAGAAAGAGTAAAAAGGACAGAAAAAAATGTCAAGTTCAACACCAGCCAATCACAGTGGAAAACATATTTTTGTCTGTGAGCCAATCATCTGACATAACAGCTTCCACAGCTTGTTGGTGCCACATAAGTTTTCAGCTGGGGGCAAAGTCCTTTAATATATATTAAGTAATCGAAGATGAGTAAAAACAACTTTAATGCTCTTAAATGAGTTCTTTTTCTTCATTTGTTCTGAACAATTGACAAGTTGATCAGTGAGAGACATCTGTGCTATCTAAGAAGTCTAAAAACAACCTGAGGAAGTTTATAAAGTTGTTTTGATTTCATATTATTTTTCTTCCATTGAAATATGTTTATCAACATCCTTTCAATAAGTACCATAAATACTAGTTTATATGCCAACACTTTTAAACCGACCCCTCTTTTCACAACCAAAATAGTGGGTTTTAGGTAATACCCTCTGTCAGAATAAAAAAGCTGAACTTGATAACGTGTAAATGGCTAACCAGAATTCTTATCTTGCTATTTAGTATTTTTACATGTCATGTAGATTCTATGAACAGCATCTTGTCATAGTTGAAATTATTTGTACAATATTTGATTTCTGCCACAAGAAGTAATAAATATGGCTCTCTACCTTTTTTCAAAAGATGGTGTTCATTGAATAAGCCGACCCCCAAACAATGTTTCAAAAATTTGGGGTCAAATTTACACCAGGATTTACAGTATTTCATGCCAAACAAAGCAAGTACTATCTATCTTCATCTCTTCCAGTAACTATTTGTATTCCAATACTTCTTGCTGAACCGATGACAGTTTTACAAATACTCTCTATTGAAACATTTTTAAACACTTTATCTTGCTGTTTGATCTTTGCAATCTCATATACTTGCTTTAATGTCACTGTACCAACAATTTCTCGACCTAGGAAAATAACAAACCGATAATATTAGAGTACACATTTAAATAGCAATGTCTTATAAAAATTACAAAGCTGTGTTAAACTCTGTTGGTTTTTAAAAAACAAAACTGATTCAAAGAGCAAAGAACTTTGTATGATTTACCATGGTAACAAGTCAAAAAGAGTAAAATTAATTGTTAAACATGGTTGTTTCGCCCCATTTTGTCACTTACAAAATCCTTGACGTTTATCTCAACCCACTCTGGCCTTTGTCATTTTGCCCGTTTTAGAAGAACATCATAGTGCAAAATGACTAATTGTACTCTTTATTTCAGGCTCAAGAAGAACCCAGTCAGCCTATGTTGCATGCCATATTTTGATTTTGGAGGAAAATTATTGTTTTGCAAAAATTGATTGATAACTCCTCGTAAACCAATCAGAATGTATTTCTATTCAAACAAGAGTATTTTAAAAGATGCCCACTATGTTGGCTAGTGTACTCTAGCTATTTTCAAGGCCAAAGTTTTGCATCACTAGAGCATTAAATGTACATTAATTATTTTTAATGATTGAAAATGGAAAAAAACAGTTTTAAATAAATACTCAATTCTTGGTGTGATGTTAAAAGAGCAGCAAGCAATGAAACATTGTTTGGACAATTCAATGCGAACCGACAGCTAGTGAGCAAGCTGGTTGTAATCGTTAGTGATATTTTTAGCACTTTTTAAGACCTCTACTGTTTATTCAATATTTGTGCTTTTCCAAAATTTAAAAAAATGCCCAGTGTGTGAGATTTACATACAATTGTGTGAGAGCAAGAGAGTGAAAACAAATGGGTGTGTCATGCTCAATGTGCAACCAAGAGTCTGCAACCAAAGCATTATCTCAAACACAACAGAATAGATCTGCACAGTCTTTAGAAAGTCTGTATATTTGAACTGACGAGGGCTCTTCAAACGAGCCGAAACTTGTTTAGAAGATTTAGAAGATCACCTGGGCCCAGTTGTTCAAAGGTTGAATAGCGCTAACCCGGGGTTAAATATTTAACCCATGGTTTTGTTTCCAACTTACAGAGGCGGGTTTGAGCTGTAAATTTGGGATTAACAAGTTTTTCTCTAGGAAAATCTGAGAAGTATCTTTAGTTATAAATAAGAACCGTAATCTTTTCCTAAGTGAAGCAATTGCAGCTGTAAATTTTGCTTAACCCAGGGTTAAATTTAACCCACTTTTGAACAACCCGGCCCTGAGCGATACTACACTTAAAAGACGTTGGAACACTTTACTTTACACTCAAAACAAATGGAGAGGTGCACATATGTACAAGAAGAACAAATGAGATGCAAAATGTTATCATTTCCTTGAATTACTTTAAGATGCAAGTAATTGTTCTTTTACATTTATTGTGATTAAATAACATACCAGATAACCTATTTAGCCACTGCTTGAAATTGAATTGAAATTGATTTAATTAATAATTCTAACAAAGATAAAATCAATCAAAGCCTTTTATCACCTGGTTTTTGAGCTCCTTTTTCTATTCCTGCAGCTGATTTTAAAAAATAGGAAACTGGAGGTGTTGATGTTTCAAATGAATAAGTCCTGTCAGCCTGAAAGTGAGTCAAGGAATACTTTAAACACAATTTTAGAAAGAAAAAAAAAGACTTGTGCTCATCACTGCCTCAAAGTACAGAGGCAGTGCAGCTCAAAGAGGTCGGACCGAAAGCATATATAGGTGCCCCTGGCTGCCGCTATATGGACCATGCATGACCTCAGAGCACAGCCTCAAGGAGGGAGGAAAACCGGAGTACCCGGAGAAAAACCCTCGGAGTCAGATAGAGATGGACAAATCTCCGCCCACATGCGGACCCCAGGAGTCGATCCCGGGTCGTAGAGGTGGGAAGCACGAGTGATGACCACTACGCCAACCTAACTCCCCTAAGATATACAATATTCCAGAAAAATGAATGACAGCTTTTGTTTTAGAACTTTTTCTACTGTGAAATAATACTTTGTTGACTGCACATGACATCAACATCATGGACAAAGTGTGTTCAATCCTCGCCACCCCACTCAAGTGGGATTCATGCATAAATTTGTGTCATGTTAATAAAGGCAACAAGAGGCACGCACTGGGGTACAGCAACAAAAAGATACTTTAAAATATTCATTGATCTTTTTTTATAATACTTGATGCCCAAACACCAAAACTCATCAAGGACATCTGCTACTCTACTAGCATTGTACACAGTTGCAGTTATAATACAGTAAGTTACAAATATCTTCACTTTTAGAAGCTTTGAAAGCTTTGACTTCAATCATTGGCTGATCATGCGCTAAGCTGATGCTTGACTATGCTATGATACAAAAGTGGCATGGCTGCTACGACATATGCTCTTTGTCCAATTAAAACTTGAATTTCTTTGAATTTTAATGAATTACACACTTTGTCCATTGTGAAGTCATAATGATCAATCCTTTTAATCTAAAACACATCAGGATCGTCCCTAATTGCTGGCAGCTGGCAAAAATAACTGGCTACTTTGGTAGCTTTTGCTGTCTAGTTCTTTTGATTTTTTGTTATCTTAAATGGCATAATTTTAATCCCGGATCCCCTACATGCTGGATAATTATCCACTTTTGCTGCCTATTTCTAATTGAGTGGACAACCCTGACACATGTCAGAATAATCAACATGTACCCCAAATGAGGAATATTTCCAATTTAGTTTCACCTAACAAGTGATAAGACTAAGCTTTTGTAAATCTTTCATTCTCAGCTATGCAAATAGAGGTCTATTGTATGCAATTGTTTGATACTTTAATAACTAAACTTCTCTGGCTCTTGAATATTTATGTCAACAGCATAATTAGCCTTGACTATTCCCCCCCCTCCCAAAACTATTGACTTAAATAAACTGATGAGAATCTTTGACTTTCCCTAGATGGGACACTAATCCATTGCAAGTTAGCTCCCAGCAGACACTGGAACTCATTTACCTACCCCGGAAGGATGGAAAGCTTAGCTCGCTTAAATGGAAAAGAAGTTCACACAAATATTCAAATCTTGGCAAAGCCGGGGATTGGACCGGGGACCTTGTGGTTAGAAGGCAGAGATCTTACCAACTGCACCAACCGTGCCCGCCCACGAGGGAGATGATGCCCAACTTCTTTTTATTTGGACTTTTTTAATAATTATACGCTATTAATAAAAATATATTTTTTGCCATATTTTCTGGACTGTAACCCACACCGCAGATAGCCTGCAACCCCAAACTTTTATCTCTAAGCGGAAAAAAAGTTAATAGAATATCCACACCAGCATATAACCCATACCCTTATTCATTCATTTGTTAAAGCATAAATTTTTTTTAATGACAATGCAACCATATCAAACTGTAACAACAAATTTAGTTAAGAAAATATCACAAAATGTTCAGTAAATAACTATTAAAAAAACTACTGATTATGCGTGGCTGCACATGTGTGACAAAAAATCAAACAAGTCAATGGATGTTGGCAGCATTATTCGTTTAGGCCAATGTAAGTGGTATCAGTAGGCAGAAAAAATGGGATATTGACTGGAATAAACAAAGTTTAGATATTCCGTACAATCTAGCAGAACATTTTTGTTGAAAATGCTACAAGTTATTCACAGCCATCGATCAACTTCAAAATTTCATAGATAACCTGCACGGTAGATAACCCACACCTTCTCTGATACAGGGTAAATTTAACAGATAACCCACAGGTTATATTATAGTCTGGAAAATATGGTATCATTAAAATTGCTCTGCTGAAAGATAAATAAACACAATTTAAAATTTTGTAACAAACAATTTTAACACTATTTCTTCATTTTATAATATTACTAACAAACAATCTAATAAATCAAATATACTATTTTATAAGGTTATGCTGGTAACACATCTGAAAAAATGAAATAAAATTATTTTCAAAAAGCTAAAAAACGTACCTTGTATGTTATTGTTGTTGGTATAGGAACACCCTGTTTAATATCTTTTGTCCGTTCATTAAACTCCTTACAAAATTGAGCAATATTTACTCCTCTCTAAAAACATTAACCAACAATATTTCAATATGCACCGCTAGTTTCACTCATAGAGCAACAAGCAAGATTTTACAAAACCTTTCATTTATGTAATATATAATATATATTTATATGGAGACGTTGGGATTGAAGGAAACAGTGATTCAGATGGCAAAGGCGAATGAAGTGAGATGGTACAGGCATGTGTTAAGGAGGGATGATGGCCATGTTTTAAGAAATGCATTGGAGTTTAAAGTGAAGGGCAAGAGGAAGCGAGGACGACCAAAGAAGACGTGGAAGATGCAAGTGGAGAAGGAGAGCAAGAGTGTTGGTATGGAGAAAAAGGATGCCATGAATAGAGCGAGATGGAGAGTGGGAGTTGGAAAGATTGCTGTTAGAGTGGGGTAAATCCGGCCATCCCCATTTGCCTGGATAAACCCGGATCAAAATTGGATGATAGTTAGATAGATAAACATATTAAAGATGCCACAAGTTTCAACCAGTTTTTTACATAAATAATGCACTTATTCAAAAGCAGCAGGTGCAAGAATTTGAAATAGCAAGTGAAAGCAATACAGTTTTTTTTTATCAACTCTATGTGTACACTCACAGAGAAGCTGCAACAGTATTTAATGGTAAAACACAATGCTTGTGGGACGTTGAGCCCTATAAAGATGAACTCAAGTATAGATAGCACAACTAGTAGCTAACTTGAAGTCACCATATTGGGCACTATGGCCACGTTGGTTGTGGGATTAACCTCTTCAAACTACCAGAAAAAATAAAAGGCCTGATTGCATGGCATCGCAGTATTTAATGGTCTAATGCAATGTTCAAACTAATAAGTATTGAAAGTTTACAAAAATGCACTACTCGGTTGGTTTTACTTTCACTATTTTTGCAACTTCCAAATAAAAAATTATATACAAAAATTGCTTCTGCTACAACAGATTCTTGTTAGAGCCTACTCTTTGGGCAGCTGCAAACTTGAAAGGACTTAAAGCATGGTAAGGGAGCCAAAGATTCTCAACAAGTTACCAAAATACAACAACAACAACAGTTAATTAGTCCTTGTGAGGCAGGAAATTTTATACAAATTTACAGAAATATTATTAATTAATGGGAGAACACAGCTACACTGTACTTAAAAATGGCATAGAATAGTCAACTTAAGTAGCTGCGGAAAATAGAAGCTAGGTAATAGGTTACATTTATCCAAAGCTAGAGCTGCTTCAAAAAAAAATTGGCTCTTTTCCAAGACAAGTACTGTACATAAACTTACCTTTTTATGGCTGTGAATCTTTTCCTCTGGGACATCTACTGGCACTTCCTTGAAATTTTCAGTTCCTTCGTCAGGAGGTGATAAACTTAACGATTTCGATTTTGTGTCATCAATATCATCAACACTTGACTCTTTCGTTTTTTCTGCTGCATTAAACAATTCTTGTTTGTTGACACCAGTCAAATAGAACACAGAACCATGTCTAACTTGCTGCTTTCCTAGAAAGAACATAAAAAGTAATTAAAAGCTTAATACAAGTCAATTTAAAAAGTGTTCCTCGAGTTGAATGCCCAGAAAAAATTCTGAGTCACTGATGGAAATCGAACCCACAACCTTCTGATTACCGCTCAGATGTTCTACCCACTGAGCTACAGAGTCACACATGGGGACTCAAGTCACTGGTTAAGTTTTTGTCTAATCCCACTGGACATACGTCTCGCATCTGCTCGCTCGAATATGTCTGATATTCATGATTTTATTCCTTAAATGATTCTATATGGAAGTTTGCAACTTGGCTATAAAGTTAGAAAGACGGAGAACATCGGACATATCAAGTGAGCAGATGCGAGACATATGTCTAGTGAGAATAGACAAAAAGTTAACCAGTGACTCAGCTCCCCATGTGAGTCTCAATAGCTCAGTGGGTAGAGCATGTGACTGGTAATCAGAAGGCTGCGGGTTATATTCCCTTCAGTGATTCAGAATTTTTCTGAGCATTCAGCTTGAGGGAACTTTCTTTCTAACCTTATAACCAAGTTGCAAATTTCCATATACAGTATAAGTCAACTCTTAAAGTTGGTGACAGTCTTTCGATTCTATGCCTGGAAACCACAGAAGCCCATCAGTAACCTTTCTTGGTTCCATAAATGACATAAAAAAACCATTTTTGATACAGTTACATGTAGATTAGTGCAGAGCTCTGGCTTCCAAACACTGTCTTGTCAAACTTTTGACAAAAAAATTATTTCTAAAGCGGTGTATCTCCTAAAGGAAGATCCAGACTAGTGCAATTCTAGTTTTAGGAAACAAGTCAAACATTTGATGAGAAATCATTTGTAGATTAGTGCATCTCCCAGATCTAGGAAGATCCATACTAATGTTTGATGAGAAATACTTTCCAGTGCTTTTTATCTCTCAGCAGAAAATCTAGACTAATGCAGCTAGTTTCAGGAAAAGAGTCAAACTTTTGACGAAAAAATTAATTATTTCTAGTATGGAGTATCTCTCAAAGGAAGATCCAGACTAGTGCAACTAGGTACTGTAACTAGTCACCTTTTCATGAGATAATCATTTTTAGTGTGGTGTATCTCCCAGACGAAGATCCAGACTAATGCAACTAGTTTCAAGAAACTAGTCAAATTTTTGATGAGAAATTACTTCTAGTGTGGTGTATCTCCAGTGTAAGATCCAGACTAGTGCATTAGTTTCCAGAAAATGATCAAAAGTTTGATGAAAAATGATTTCTATTTTTTTTAAAGTTGTTTTTTGTAACTGTTAATAATTATTTCGTTCTAAACGTCTGAAAATGGCACTTCTAAGTTTCTTTTGGTTTGTTTTTTCAACAATTTTTACTCCACTTTTTCTATGACATGAGTGCATCTGTTGATCAACGTAAGCTACATTTCTGTGTTTTACACTTAATAAGTATTTTGTACCAGTCACAAAATCTGCTACTGTAGACCCACTATACTCATAATTT
The DNA here is from genome assembly GCA_025331005.2 of Zoanthus gigantus. NCBI lineage: Eukaryota > Metazoa > Cnidaria > Anthozoa > Zoantharia > Zoanthidae > Zoanthus > Zoanthus gigantus. Next base: position 6,743 of record JAOBBB020033811.1, on the reverse strand, counting down.
CTTTATGATAAAGTTTTCATGTACTAGATAGCCTTTTGTGAAAACTGAAACCACAGCTGTTATGAACTAAATATAGCACGTATAAAAAACCCAACTATGCCATACTGATGATATCTAATTAGACTAAAACATCATTGGCAGAAGGGTGTTTGAGCATGAGAGATCAACTTGGTATATCTGAACATAGAAGAGATAAATCTACTTCAAATTTCACTTCGATGCTATTTTAGTACAAACTCTTCTAGCTGCTAGCTGACACATTTATTACCCTGAACAATGGCTGGCTTTAAACAGACCTAACCTGCTTGCAACTTTATATCATCACTTCCTCTCCTGTCAAATGATTGTTGTGGAATTTGCAACTGACTTCTCTCATCTTTCACATCAACTAATGAACTTGGTGATGCAACAGAGTTTAAATCCTCCTCACAGGACTTTTGCTTCTGCAGTTTCTGCAGTCCTTCACTGAATGCTCTTCTGTTCAAACTTGGCCGAGCATTTAGTCCATCTCTATTGCCATGTGCAGTTTGTCCAGAATGACCACTGTTACTAGGTTGGCCAGAAGTCTGCGTTGGAAAAATTGTTCTTACATCTGCTGGGTAACTTGACTTATATGCAGGCACACTACCCAGCATAGCTAATGCTTGTCTCTTTGTTGAAGCATTGAGTGTGTCTATTCTTCGCAAGACAGCATTAGCTTGCTTTCGAGTAAGGGAGCCAGTGATGTTTTGAATATCAGCATCATATGGGTCAATTTCTTTACTATCTGTAGAACCCAATCATAAAGGCATAAAATTAATATTATAGTACTTCTGGTTCAATTAAATTATTCCTAAAAATGGACTAAGGCTCTGGTTAGTTTAATTTGAATGCTTAATTGTTTCATGTGTTCTGTATAAGTTGTAGATTCAACTTAAAAATAAACACCAACACAAACATTGATTTAAGGAGGAGGTGAATTGAGCACTGTAAATAGAGAAGCTGCAGTGCACACAGCTTTTTATTGGGGAACCAACTAAAAAATTGTTCAATAACAAAGAAGACTGTCTGGTGATCGATATGATACTTCACTCACACTTTCGGAAGTAAGTACGGGAGTATACTGTTGTAGTGCTAACATAAAGATACAAACTTATACAGATCTCGAGCATGTATAGCTTTTTTTGTCATTACTACTGACAGTATTGTACTTGTGTCTCCCATGAGACTACAGTACTTTACAGTGTGTTTTTGAATGCCAGTAGCCTCAAAATAGTCTAAAACTTGTCCAGAAATCTTAATACTCAGACATAAAAAATACCAGAGCTCTGTTTTGAATAAGACTCTGAATAAATGTTTTGCATTGTTGTGGATTATAACAAACTGTGAATTAATGTGCAGGTTTGACTAAATTGTGAAGTGTAATGCCTACACACCCTGTTGTTGTTATTATAATGAGATGGGTTGTTGCACTCAACAGTATGTTTTGCGATATACTGTGAAAAAACATTTTATAATTACAGTGCCTTGACATACCTTTAAATTTATTAACAACAGCATTGAAACCAGCTTCTTTTAACCACTCAATTTCCTGCTCGCATTCTGGAAGAAAAATAAAATATTAAGTACAAATAACCAACCCAAGCCAGCATGACAGCACTGTTATAATTATCAAAACTATCACTATCAGTGCTATGCAAAAATAAGCAAGAAGCTGTCAAATGTTACGTGCTGGTAACACTATATAGTTGGTGATGCTTACTCTTTTTTTAGATACACAAAACCCCAAACGAAAGTTCATTCTTGTACATAATTATAAAGAAATAACTGGTTTGCTTTAATTTAAAAAAAAGGGAGGGCACAGATGGTAAGATCCCTGCCTTCTAGCCACAAGGTCCCCGGTTCGATCCCCGGCTTTGCCAAGATTTGGTTATTTAATAATAATAATAATAATAATAATAATAATAATAATAAATATTTATATAGCGCTTATCCTAGAGCTCTAAGCGCTTTACAAATAAATACAGGTTTAACAGTTTGAGGGTCATAGAAATTCTGCTTGAGTGGTTCACATGTTATGGTGCAAATTGGCAGCCAATAAGAAATGCCCTCAGTTAAAGAGACAGACCTCAACACCAGGATCACCACCCTGCTCTTTGCTAGAAGTGTGTGGGTTCTTTAAGTCCCTTGGCAGAGAGATCAAGAGACTGGGCCTACGGTTTAACGTTCTTATCCGAGAAGACGCAAAGGTCTAACCATCTGCAGATGTTAGAGCAAAGGCAGCACCTTCTCATCAGTTATTTTAAGACCCTGAGTGTTGGTCTGGCCAGGAATCGAACCCCAGCCTCCCGCACAGCAGACTGGTGCCTTATTTTACCAACTAGGCTGCCTTACTACAAGTGCGACCTAACTCAGCTTTCCATCCCTCCGGGGTAGGTAAATGAGTACCAGTGTCTGGTGGGAGCTAATCTGCAATGGATTAGTGTCCCATCCAAGAGGAGTCAAAGACTCTCATCAGCTTAACACTAAAGAAACCAGAGATACAGAAGCACCACCTCCAAGGGCCACTAGGCTCACAAAAGATTTAGCTTTTTAATTTTAAAATGAAAATTAAACATATTTCTTTTTAATGAATTGGTAAACTGCAAGCCAATTTCTCACCAGATTAACTTAACTATTGCCCATACTGATAAACATAAAATTATAATGTTTACAAAATGCAGCATCATATAGGGTCAGAAAAGATCGCAGCCACAGAATGTATAAACATGAGTAATAAATGAATGGCTAAAAAACTATGTTGAAATCAATTTGTTAGTGAACCAATATGAATAGGAGCTCAGATTAAGCCAACAACTTCAACTGTTGACAGCTGTTTCGTCTTTTCTGGGACCTGTCAGTACGGTGTAGAGCGTGAATAAACAGCCAGCAAAAAGCTAACTGTTTATCATGCTAAACGTTGTAACCCAACACCGACTCGAAAAAAATATCAGTTCAACAAGAAATTAAAAACTACATATTGACAAAGCAATCCTGTAAAGATTTACATGGCCAAACCATGCTTTACAAATAAAGAACATTTCAGAAAACTATGAAATACAGACTGTACTGATGAATACCGTACACAAAATGCCGCATCAAATAGGATCAGAGAAGATCTAACAGCAACAGAATGTATAACATGAGTAATACAGACTGTAAATAAATGGCTAAAAAACTATGTTGAAATTCATTTGTCAGTGAACCAATTAAAATACTGTTAGTAGGAGCTCAGATTCAGTTTCAGTTTATTTATTTGCCAGAAAAAACAACAACATAAGTACAGACATTCATCAGAACATGACAAAATTGTTAAATAAATTAGACGTAAATTAAAATAGAATAAAAGTTTTTTTCTGGCAAGGAAACTCTAATAGAAACTGTGGTTTGGCCATGTGAATCTCTATACAGGCATTCTGGAATTCCATGGTGCCACAATATTGCAGAAATTTGCGAAATCTCTGAAGAATCGCAAAATTGTGTTCAAATTGCAGAATTTTGTCTCAGGCAAGCCTTATATCACAATTTGCAGGTTTAACAGGTTATTTTTCCCACATATTACAGCAAATATCTTATGTACAGATACAGTACTTTATCTTAAAATAGTGGAGGGTGCAGAACTTACAACCCAAAGGGTTACTCAGGCAATTCTGCACCCTTTTACAGTACTAATAATAATCAATTACTGTGGCGGCAGATCGGCTGAGAAGACAGTACATTACATTGCAGTCATAAATGTATCAGCGGGGGGTAAATTATTGTGTTTTAATAACTTTGTCAACACCTTATTGTATTTAATGACTATCAGTTAACAGTTTTTTTCCTGTTCTATTCATGGTGGTCTCTCATCTGATTAGTATCGGGTCCTTTCAAACCTAATTACAACTAGTTAACACACTTGTATGTATGACTCAAAGAGTGTGTGACTATTATGGTTCTGAGCATCTTTCTCCAAATAAGAAATGTATTTAATACAATACTGTAATTATGTGTATTTCCAAATGTGCAACCTTGAATATTGACTGACCAAAGGTTGTGTGAAAATATTTTGAAACAAATCATATTATTTTATAGAACTGTCTCAAGCCTGTGTTCGTACAGTGCCCCATAAGGTAGAAAAGCAGCTGTTCCGTAGACATTGAGTTTCTTTGTATAAAAGCTGCTGCTCCATAAAAACCCACTTTCTTTGTAGAAAACTGAGCAGCTACACTGCAGAAATTGAGTTTCTTCATTGAAAAGCAGCTGCTCTGTAGAAATTGAGTTCTCTATAGAAAAGCAGCAGCTCCATAGAAATCAAGTTTCTCCGTAGCGAAGCAGTTGGTCTGTAGAAACTGATTTTCTACTCCACTTCTTTGAAGCAGCTGCTTTCTAAGAAGACTTGATTTCTATGGAGCAGCTGCTTTATTGCTATGGAGAAACTAGATTTCTACAGAGTACAGTAGCTGCATGCTCCTCACATCAAGCGATTATAACTTTAAATAAATTGAATTTTAATGAATTACACACTTTACATTAAGTAAACATGGTTAGAAAAAAAACTTGCTTACAAGTTGAAATTAAAAAAGTGATCAATGGTCATTACTAAGGGGGTGACAGCATTAACTCAGTGTTTTCTAACAAAATTGTGGACGTATTTTACTTATCCAAAAAAAACATTCATACTGTAGTATTTAATAAAAACAAGGTCATTTACAAGTTAGTTAAAAAATCAAGTTCCCCTATACTAGGTCGAGCAAAACAAAAACCATGCAACGTCACACCCGCAAACTCAGTGGATCAGTGACGCTAATGGATAGTGAGTGAGTACCTCCCATTTGTTCCTCCTCCTCTTCTTGGGAAATGTCGTAGGTCTCCTCAATGGATCTAGCTTCATCCCAGAACATGTCATACTCCAACTGGTCTAGGCCTGGTGGCCGACCTTTAATTCTATGTGCCATTCTGCTAGCTAGCTTGTTTAGCTCATTATGTCAGGCTCACTGTAACACTGCATTCATCCTATTAATGAAACAAAAACCTAATATTTTACGGAGGATTTTGCAAATTGACAACTGAAATGAAAAGTTATATAATTGTGTTAGCAAAAATCTGTTGAAAAGATTATTCAACAATTAACTAAATGAACACTTGTAAATGATTTTTGACACAAAACTTAATATTTTGTTTAACATTAATAAATGAAAATTATAATAATATATTGAGTGTTAATAAAGGGCAAGAGGAAGCGAATACGACCAAAGAAGACATGGAAAACACAAGTGGAGAAGGAGAGCAAGAGTGTTGGTTTGGAGAAGGATACCATGAATCGAGCAAGAAGAAGAGTGGGAGATGGAGAGATTGCTGTTAGAGTGGGATAAATCCGGCCAAACCCATTTACAGGGATAAACCCATATCAAAATTGGATGACATTGTGACGTTCTCCTGAAGGAGATGAGGGATACTTTGGGTTAAAAAGGATAAGGAAGTTCGTTGGAAATCTAAAACAGTACCCTAAAAAATTAAAATCACTTAGCGTAAAAATTTTGTCCCAAAAAAATCTGTTTCAATATTAAATAAATTTTGATTTTTCGGGAACCTATAGTATCTTACTAATATTATAAGAAGAACCACTGGGTACCTATATTATCATACTAATATTATAGGGAGTACCCTGGGTACCTATATTATCATACTAATGTTATAGGGAGTACCCCTGGGAGCCTATAGTATCATACTAATATTATAGGGAGTACCCCTGGGAGCCTATAGCATCATACTAATATTATAAGGAGTACCCCTGGGAGCCTATAGTATCATACTAATATTATAGGGAGTACCCCTGGGAGCCTATAGTATCATACTAATATTATAGGGAGTACCCCTGGGAGCCTATAGTATTATACTAATATTATAGGGAGTACCTCTGAGTGCCTATAGTATCATACTAATATTATAGGGAGTACCCCTGGGTGCCGATAGTATTATACTAATATTATAGGGAGTACCCCTGGGTGCCTTTAGTATCATACTAATATTATAGGGAGTACCTCCGGGTGCCTATAGTATTATACTAATATTATAGGGAGTATCCCTGGGAGCCTATAGTATCATACTAATATTATAGGGAGTATCCCTGGGAACCTATAGTATCATACTAATATTATAGGCAGTACCCCTGGGTGCCTATAGTATCATACTATTATTATAGGGAGTACCCCTGGGAGCCTATAGTATCATACTAATATTATAGGGAGTACCCCTGGGTGCCTATAGTATCATACTAATATTATAGGGAGTACCCCTGGGAGCCTATAGTATCATACTAATATTATAGGGAGTATCCCTGGGAACCTATAGTATCATACTAATATTATAG
>JAOBBB020033748.1:0-15067 GCA_025331005.2 Zoanthus gigantus | reverse complement strand
AGAAACAGTAAACTTCTTGCACATGTGTATTTGAGGTTTATTTACTAAGAAAGGGGGGGGGGGGTTAAGCAGTGAAAATTGTCATTTCTGTCTACGGTCAACAACTTCCGGCCCACATTTCGATCCCCACGATACTCATTCTTTGTGTCGCATGACACAAATGAATGAGCTAAAAATGAGTAAAAATATTAAATTAACTATTAAATAAAATTAAAAAGGAACGGATTTTTTTATGTGCCTGTTATTGTTATTGTACATTGAATTTGCAAAGTACACGTGGTCAATAATAAAACTTTCTCTAAGCCCTGTTTCATGTGACCAATAACAATTGTTTCCAGCATGTTTGGCATGCAAGGAAAAGTCTCCTGCCACTACTGTAACCTTATCTGTGTCAGTTCTTGTGGTTTATTTGTCACGTGTGACTTACATTGAACCAACACTTGTTCAAAGTGAACTGGACAAGCAGAGTTTGGTTGTTTTTCATCATCACGTTGTTCCAAATTGAAAGAAGTTTGTTGTGCTTTACTGATCACAAACTAAAACTTAATGGCAGTTAGCTATAGTCTAGCAATGTTTTAAATACCTGGGAAAAAATATAGCCACTGAATTTTGGATTAAAAAGTAAAAAAATACAAAAAAAACCCACAAGCTTATTTGTATAGATCTCCAATAGAAGAATTGATCCTTCATTTTATCTAGATTAATCATCAATCTCAAACCTATAGACTGTACAGTAGTGCCTTTAAATATCAGTCCATGGAAAAACATTTGAAAAAAATAACTATTTAGTAATTAACATCTATAGTATACAAAGTATTTTGTAATATATCAAACACATGAGACTGTGCATGTGTTTCATTATATTTGCAAACATTGAGAAGAGAGAGTTGAAAATAGGATGTGCAGTGGAGTATTTTTGACAAAATTCGACGTGAAACTAATTTAACTGAGGAGTAAATGAAATAAAATCGTAAAAACATGTGCTAATTAAGATCACATTTCCAAACCATAGTCGTGGTTATGATCTCTTTTGCTTTAACTTGATGAAATATTAATGAGTTTGAGTTCTAAGCAAGATAAATCACATCTAAACTGTCAATCAAACTTTTTTTTCCTACGATATTGGCCTAAATAACTAAAATTATTAAGAATTGAAGGGTCTAGTGTAAAAACAGCTTAAGTGACTTTTGATGAAGTTCTCAACTTTAACTGGATTATCCCTATTATCTCTTCATAACTTTTGGGAGAATTTAGCATTTCATACAAGTCACTTACGTTGTTTTTGCACTAGATTCTTCAATTATAGCCCTGCATATATTAATATTTAGCAGCAGTTACAGTATATGGACTGGGTGATACTGATAACATTAACATGGTTATAGATCGGTACTTGAGAGATGCCTAGAAACAAAACTTGAGAGAAACTATTAAATTTCATGAGGGGAGAGGAGAATATATATGCTAATGGTTCATCTCTTGATCCTAACTATGCCATTGATGGCGATGATCAAACATTTCAACCATGACTTGTCAAAATTACCTTTATTATAGTGTTTGTAATTTAGACATTTCGTTGATACAAAACCATTAATTTAAAACTATTTTTGCTCTCACAGGTGTGAGTGCTATGACTATCTATTTGAGATTGCCGCTCAGATGAAACAATTTGGTTTGGACCCAGCAGCCAAGCCTGCAGACTATGATGATGAATGCTAATTTAGGGAGGGGGCGGGGGAAGTGGGATTAAGCTTATCTTCTTGTACTTTGAGTGTAATCTACATGTATCAGCAGACAATAAAGGCTTACTGTGTGAGATTTCGCTTAGCGGTTTTCTCAAAATAAGAAATTTCAGGAACTGCTTGTTTGCCACCATAAAAGCTAGTTTAGCAGGACATCCACGATGTGTGAAGTCATTGTTGACATTTTTGGCTTTATTACTGTGCATACTCTAAATTCAGGTGGTTCTTATACTTCAGTGTGAGATCAATTTTAAGAGATTTATTTATAATAAGAAAGGATATCTAATAAAGTACAAATAAAAGTATGTCTTCTGTTTACAATTGCTGGCTGTGCGCCATGTTTTGTTGTGTTACATTCGCATTTTTCTGTTTGTGTTATCCCAAAAATTTGTGATTTTGCCAATGTGTAGAGTTGGTAAGGGACAAAGGTATTTATGTACAGTATGGAAGTTCCAACTTGCAACAGAAATACCATTTGTTGCAAGTCGGAACTTCCATACTATACATAAATACTATGCAAAGCAGTCACTCCTCTATGCCACATTCATCAAATCCTTTGTTAAACCCGTAATCAAAATTAAGAAATAAAACATGTTCTCCATGCTGTCATAGCCTGGTGAGAACCGAGGCGAATGTTTGGGAGAATTTGATAGCAGAACAGTGAAAACCCGAGATGTAGTAAATGGTTTTCACCTGGTCGAGAATTCATACAAACTTGGCCAAGGTTTTCACCAAGCTACGAAGGCACTAGAAGATGTTTTTTCGGTTATAAAATGATTATATTTGAACTTAACAAAGAAAAATCTGATTAATAAAGTGCATATTTATAGTTTTGTTTTTTTTCATGAAACTGTCAGTTCTCTCATTTGGAGACAGCTGTTCATTTTTATGTTTCACAGCACTATGTAAACACACTATTTGACAAATGAAACTGTACTTACTATCCAAATTATTTTATAAACCAATATATAAACCAAATAGGCTCATGAACAGCTTCATACCTTGCTCAGTTGCAAAATGGGACTAATGAACTTTTAAAGACATCATAATAATCTAATATTTATAAATCTATTTCCATTTTTAATATTGTTCATGTAAATATGTAAGATATATGCATTTATCAGATTGCAAATATTGAGTTTTTCAATCGTAAGATTGCCAATCAATTTTGTTAATAACGTTATTATTATTATTATTATTATTATTATTAGTCCTTCATTTGGAGTGAATACCATTCATTGGCATTCACTCCAACGAAGGAATACAGTCCGAAACGTCAGTTTTTTAAAATTCTTTTTCACTACGGTGTAAATTTAACTGCTTGTAAAACTTTTTCTCTAGAAACACCGACGTAGCATTCCATTTAGAACGTAAACAGCAGTTTGAAACAGACGTCAAAAACTACCAACATTACTTGCTATGCACAGTTGAAGGTGGCCAGAGAAACTGATGAAAGGTAAAATATTAATGCTTAACAAGCAAGCTCCTTAAACAACTTACAACAACATTCATAAAAGTTTCAACCTAAATTAAATAAATAGTCAGATTGTTTGAGTTTCAAAAATTCATCTTCAAAATGATTGTTTAATGTACAATAAAATATTGTGGTCACTGGACAGGAAGATTGGGCACAATAAAACCTTCATGAGTTGAGGTGATTTGGATGAAGCAAAGTTATATGGAGTACTGTAAGTTCAGTAAAATATTTAAAATCCTTTTGGCTTACTGCAGACTCTGCAGTTTGAGGTGTGTGATTGCTCTCTCTTGCCATTGCTTGCACAAAATGATCTGAAGAGAGCGATAAATCACTCAAAAAACCGCTATTATTTTGTTAAAAGTGAGAACCAGAAATAAGAGGAAAATGTCAGGATGTGCAGTAGGGTTATTAAAATTTCAAGTATTTTTTAACCACATTCTCAATGGGAAAAATCGCTTATCTCAAATTGTTTAGGCATGCAAGAAGCAAGCTAACTAAAGGCTACTGCAATAATTTGACTTGCATACAAAAACACTATAATGTGGCTAAAAGTGTATTAATTCTATGCATCTTTAAGCTTTATAAACGAATTGATTTATCACATTAATTAAAAATTATAATTAAAATTAACAGAAATTACGGGTATAAAACACCATTCAGCTTTAAAATTCTTCAGTAATTGCAGATTTAAATTAAGAACATAATGTTCAATAATTTTTTTTATAAAATATTATAAGTGTTAATTATTTCTCATTAACATTTAACCAACTACTATGTCTGCAGGGATTCATACACACCTGGACTCGCTTTCATGTTGACAAAATGGGAACCTGAGGGGGTGGTAGAAAGTCATTAGAACAAACTGTGGGGGTAGTAGTGGGGATAATAAATCCAAATAAGGAAAAGAGTTAAAAAGGAGCCAATAAACGTGAAGGAAGGGTGTATAAGAAGGAAAAAAAAGGGGAGATGGCAAGTGAAAGGTGGCATATTGGTAAACGGTTACCTAATAGAAGTAGAAACGTATTGGACTATTTAAGAGAGTTAGAGAAGGTGAATGTGGAGATGTTAGAAAGACTGACGCAATCGAACGAAACAATTAAAAAGAAAGTAGAAGAAGCGTTTGAGGACACGTCGTTAAAGAAAGCTATATTTTTATTCGTGGCTTTTTGGAACAGATTACAGGAAACAGAAGAGCAATACAATTTAACATTTGAACGCATTGAGGACGCAGAGTGGTTTTAAGAGAAATAATTATGGAGAAGTGGTACAAGACGGTATTTGGTAGAAGATGGAACACCGTAGAGGTATTGACGGGAAGAGAGAGAAATCCGCATTTAATGTATATTGACGATTTGGAAATTAAACGCTACTATATTTCACGCGATCAAAAAGATATGCGAAAAGGTTGGATGTTGGATGCGGTTAAAAGATTTGATCTAGAAACGTTTCATTTTGACAGGAAATTACGTCTAGCGGAGTGCGTGCTAATTTGAATAGCATGCTTTGTGATTTGAAAAACGGAAAAAGAGTAAAATTGATTTGTACTTGTAATCATATGGATATTAGCGAATGTCACGGGTCTGTGATAAAACACATAACATGTACAAGTTTTAATAGAAAAAATAATAAAAAATAATGGATTGTACGAGTTTGTGTGTCTAATTGACTTTGCTTTAAAACCATAAGGGTAAGATGTAAAGGTGTTTCGATCTAAAACTCGTTTATTAAAGACGAGTTTATATTCTTTCTCTTTTCCTAACGTTTTTAAAGTGTATGTTTTAGGGTAGCGCACAATCTTAGTAGTTTCTACAATAATAGGGGTGATGCGTGGAGTGTCTTGAGGGTTTGTGACTTCGTCCAAAACGTTTTATCGTAAGATTTGGTAAATGAGTTGCTGTGATCCTTCATAGTTGAGGGAAAAGTCTTGTATTTTGCAGACTGTATTCCCGTCCGACGTCTTGTATCCGTAATTTTTGGGGCCTCCTGAACAAAATTCGCCTATATGGACTTCGGGTGGAAGTTCACTTTTGAAATCGCCAAGGTATCTTCCAAGGGGTGGGTTGTGTCGTAAATTATATTTACGAAGAAACTCAGGTTATTTTTATATACATTTTACTGTATTCCTGAGTTGTACAGAAGACTAAAAATTAGTGCGCACTCTTGCGTCATGCGTCATCAATACAATTACAATCAATTACGTCATTTCCGACAGGTTGGGTTGATCTTGCTGTTAGAAAAAAATAATAGAATCGGTGTCGAAATAGAGGACACGTTCTTGTAAAAGATTCAGAGCTTTGTACAAGCGCAGTCTTGCCCAGCAGGTGGTGAAACAAGCGATGAAGATATTTACGTTGGGTGACAGATTTTCCATGTGGCCTTCCATTTTGTAGTGAACTTCCACCCGGTCCACGGTCAGAGGACTAACGTACTGAACATCGTATTTCTCGCCACTTAGAAATTTGTGAAATTCTTGAGCACGGGTAAACTCTTTGATTTCGGTTTTGTTGATGTTCTGACTAAACTTCCCCCACATGGAACTGAGTATGTGTTGCTTGTGATCGACATCCAAATGAATTCCTTCATGGGTCTCATAGTCCGCACAATGCTGCTGGCGTTGTTCTGGCATCGTACAATGAGCTGGAAACCCACTTTCCCCTTTCACCTTCCCCTTTCGCTTTCTTCTTTCAACTTGAGCTAAGTCTTAACGTAGCCTTGAAAGAGTCCCGTCTTACTTTGGGGAAAGTGCTACACTTCATGCACAGTCAGGAGCTCACAACCTTTCCGTAAAGCACATTCCAATTCGGGAGTACACCACGTTCCAATGAGGGCGCGTTCAGAGGGACTGTGGGAGCAGCAATAGTCTTTTTCAAGGAGCGGCAAATCAATGCTTTCCAGGGCGCAGGTTCTGCATGGTGGAAAGGTAAGTTTTGAGGCGTAGGGCAAGACTGGATGAAAGAGTTCGGTAGGGGATAAAACGGTTTCCATGCGCAATACTAAAATAAGCTGACAGATCGGTCGTTTGAGGTTGGTAGATGAACTCAGGATGACCAATGGGATAACGCACCGTCTTGTTGATGTAGGGATACAGGCTGGTAAAGTCGTAGTAGGCAATGGGTTGATCTGGTTGGGCTTGGGCATAGAGCCGGATGGCATTGGTTCTTTCTCCAAAAAATGCATCTCGAGGATCCGGAGGAGGTTATAATTGTAAACTGGAAGCATAGGCGGCTACTTCGGGAATGTGTTTCTTTCTGCAAGCCCACTCACATTCCCATATTTCCTTCAAGTTGTAACCTTGTCATTGTAAGAGTGTCTTTCGTTTCTGTTGTGTCTGATACGCGGCGTTGATGGATCTGTCAAGGAGGCAGCGATGAGTCTCTGTTCTTTGTGGATAACAGGTAGGGCAGCCTTGCTAAAAACATCCGTAGCATTCGTAGATGGTTTGGGTTGGTGCATGGTAGTCATCGTCTTTGTACGGGGTTCCTGGAATACGGAATTCTCCAGCATTTCAGGAATGTTGTAGCAGCTGTCCCAACCGTTGTTCTTCCCACAGCAACCACTCCATGGCAACTACTCCATGCCAACCACAGAATGATAGGTTTTCCTGCTCCATCCCAGCAAAGGTTCTGAGGCGATGGTATTGGGCTCTAAACGGTTTCTTCATAGATCCCAACTGCAAGCGGAGGCCATGGTGATCTTAGAAAAGGGATTAAAATGAGCAATATGTGTAAATTCCTCACGCGTTTCACGTCGGAGAGGCAGTATTCTTTCAACTCATGTTGAAAGTAAAAGACGTAGTTGGGGTCCCGGAGGTGTTCGTCGAACCAGGTATCAAATTCTCTCCGTTTCTTGAGGCTCAAGGAATGTGGACCATACATGTCCTTAGAAGGAATGGGACCGATGTAATGTTGGTTGGCAGGTAGGTTGAAGAAGTGATGGAAGAAGCCTTTCTTTAATTCGCAAATGCCAAAGGTATTTGGAAAGTCCGACAGAGCCATGGGAAAGAAGGACATGGAATCGATAAAACGAAGCCAGCCCACTTTGAGTTGGAGGCACTTTCCACCAGTTCGCGTCACTCATCGATGATGGGATAGCTATCATACCCCCTAAAATTATGGGCTGTGACCGTAATGGAAGTGTCCTCGGCTAAAGTGTCCAACCAGTTAATGAATTGGATCTTGCAATTCGTTCCCTCTCAGGTATAGGCTTGGTCACTTTAGTTGGTCTCGGCGATGAGTAGATTGGGAACATGTTTTCCTTTGATCTGCATGGCCTCAATATCGAAGAAGACATGAAGGGCACTCTTCTCCTCCTCCTCACATTTATTCTCTTCATCAGCTTGTTGCAACCTTTTCTTTTTACGAGCTTGTAGTTGTGCATAGGTTTGCACGTAGCATTTTTGGTTGACCGAGTAATCCAGCTGATGGCAGAAGGGACATTTCGTTTTCCAACATTAACGTTTAACTGAGCGACCTTTTGTTTTTAAATAAAGTAGCTTAAAACAGCGTTGGTAGCGCTTGATTTCATCACAGACGGAAGTGTTAGGTTCACAACGTTTACCCACGCAGTTATGGGTATAATGATGCTGTAAGCAACTCGTTCTGTAAAAACAGATTTGGCAATGTTCGCAGAAATGAGTCCTTTTACGGCATTCTAAAAAATCGGGGAAGCCCATCTTTTGACATCTAGAGCAGTGGTCGGGATTATCGGTGCAGTCATGTTCACCTTCGTTGTCGTAAAGGACTTAAACATAATCCGCAAAAATGATTTCTCAAAGAGAACCTTTTTAAACGTCTCAGCGTATCGTAGTGTCCGTCACTGTACAATAAGCCCAAGAGTACCGGGCCATTACCGTAGGCATATCTCTCGTAACAGCGATCTGCATCCACTACTACAATAGTACAGTTAGGCAAAGCTTTAGCAAATAATTACAATGCGGCAGGTCTGCAAGCTTGTCGTAGCAAAGACTGTACATCGGCTTTGTGGTGTAATAACAGGACTTGTTCACTCAGACGTCTAGGTCTTGTCAGATGGCAAGCACATCCATGAGAAATTAAAGCTAACTCTTTAGGGCTCCACCACCAACAATTTAGCACAACATAAATTATCTTTCTCCTGAGGAATTTTAAACGTTTATGATAAGATAACTTTCCAGGAACGTGCCGCTTGGCATGTTTACCGGTACCGTGTGGGGCTCTTTGAACACAGCTTCTTCCTTTAATCTTCTTTTAACCTCTCTAAAATACTGTCTTTTTCTTTTTGGTGTCCTCACCACAAACGGCTCTTTGAACATGAACCAGAGAAAGGGTAAAATGATCGTTTTCACCAAAGTGTTCGCTAAAATTAAGAAGTTGAGACAAGTTCTCAAACTGCGTTCTGACCTGTAGGTACGATTGCGCCATTCTCTTGCAGTCAATCCCCAACCATGATAGGCATGATTAAGACGAGTGGAGCCCAATGTAAAATAAATGGTATCGTTGTCGTCGATATCATCTTTTAGGATCATTTGATTGAGAGCAACACGAAGGGCTTTAGCCAATTCCTCATAAATTCGAGTGGTGGGTTGAACCTGCTCTACTTGTTCGAGATTCACGTTAAACACACGTTCATGAACGCCTAGTCGAGGAGAACGTCATTCGACAAAAGGAGCCAAACTAAAACGAAATAAAGCTTCGCCTCTTTGAAGCGTATCGTAGCCTTCTTGTAATACTCGATCTCCTTCTTCGTCTTGAAGTATTTCCTCATGCATGGACTGAAAAAAAGTGTCATCCATACTGAGGTAGAAGGGTGAAATGCAAAAAAAAAAAGGAGCACACAATACATACAGCTCTTTTATCATTTCAAAATCCTAACCAATAGAATGCTTGAATGAATTCGAGGCAACAACCTGATTGGTGGAATATGTAATGAGGGCTGTAAAAAAAGTAGTGTACCCTTGATAATGCAGACGAAACGGAAGTGATATAGTGGGGCGAGAGGCTTACGCAGCTTCACTGACACACATCAAGTATATTTCGTTGTTTCAACGGTTCTTATTTACCACGTATTCAGAATTACATAAGAAAAGCAAATATAAGAGAAAAGTGAAAAAAGGTGGAGGGTACAGGATTTACAACCATAAGGGGTTAGACTAGCAATCGTACCCGAAATTCGCTCAGCAGAGGCAACAGAAAAATACCGTGTTTTATTCCCTGGGATGAGATCTTGCATCTTTACAGCTCGGCTAAAGCTACGGACAACTCAAAATATTATCTTTACAGCGTATGAATCAGTTTGTGGCATTGACCAATAGAACATTTGGCCCTTATGCTAAAACGTCAATTTGACGGCTTTTTTTATCTTATCTAAATGTATTTCTTTTTACTAAAAACTTTTTGTCTAAAATTTACAAACGCGTATATGGAAATCCCGTTTTTCTTTTGCTTAACCTGTTTATTTATTCAAATCTTTTAATAATCGTGTAAAATATAGTCAGAGTATTACGTGATCCATAAAACGACGGTCCAACTTTCTTAATAGTGGGTGCTAAGCCAACTTTCAGAAAGACACGTCAGTCCTTTTTATGCTTGAAACTTTGAGATGATCCAACCGTGTCAAACGAGGGCAGGGTTGGTTGAATTTCAGCTTTTCCAGAATCATAAAATACTTAATAAAACTTTATTACGCGTGAATATTTCTATTACACTATGTCCTTGTTGAAATGATGTGCTGCACAACAGATATTATTTGAATTACTTTCACAAGAATGATGACTATTATTTCAATTGTTACTTATTCAGCAAAAAGACCAAGTTACTATAAGGGAGTAGTAAGACCCTACAGTATATAACAATAGACCCCTTCAAATCATTTTTCAAACTGTTCAAACTCATTATGGAAAATTCAGGAGGGTCATTATTTAGTAAGCAACACTCGTGGTCGATATTATTGGCGTCACCCTCACTTTTCAGAATAATTTTTTGTGCAAAAACGTATTGCGACAATTTTAACCAGTTTTAAACTGCACTCATGTCAGAGGAGTGTCTAGGTATGATTCTTGTAAGATAACAGCCATCTCTGCCATGATTCATCTAAGAAACGCTTAACGTTATAATTTTTTCATTGATGCTTAGAAAAAAGGTAATATTATATAATAATGTAGTATAATAGTGTTCATTAAAAACAAAGTTCTCCTTTACATCTTGAGCCCTAATTTCGTTTTCATAATGTTTTTCACCACTTTTTCTGTTAAAATCTTCTTGTCCTTAAAGTTGTCAATGCTTTTGATCATTTTCCTATCTGCCGTATGCTTGTCTACGTCATGCTGCTTGGCTACTTTATCTAGGTGATTTATCACTGGGTCTCCCCTAGCAAGACGTTTCTTGAGATGCATTCCTGGACCCATGTACTGATAACCAGGCCAATGAAGTTCAATACCAGTTTTCTCTAACATTTTTTGGACATCGAGCACTTTGCCATTCTGTCGAGGTTCCCTGTTATTTTTCCTGCTACTTCGTCGTGCACAGGTAACTCGTGTACGCTTTTCTTTCATGACTTATGATCCCAATGTTTCCACACCTTGCCCATGCGTGTTTTACTTGCAGATATAGGTAGATTACGAGATTGTACGTCTCTGCATCTTTTAGCGGGTGGTGGGGTGGCCTTTCGTTTTATACCCCCTGTGAATTTCCTTTGACACCTTCACTGATTCCCTCGAGCATATCCGCAACCAGTCCCCTAGCAGCTCCCATGAGATTCTTTTTTTTTTCTTTCTGTGTTTCCAAATTATCTATCATCACACCCATCTCCTTTTCTAGTTCCTTTTCGAGCTATCTGGGTTTAAAGGGGGTTATAGGTTCTCTTTTTGGAGTACAGACTGGAATCTTACTCCTAACTCCATTCAAGGGGGTTCCAAGAATAGGTGTGGGTAAAAGGCGTCGTCGTTGTTGAAGGGGGGTTTTTGCTTCACGTTCCATACTCTTATATTATATGCACTTTTCTAGATTCGTACTCACTAAGTCATCCTCTTCTTCCTCATCCTCAGTTAGTGGACCCCCTCAAGTAGACCCGTGGTTAATTTGACGTAACCGTTTTGATGCTTTTCGCAACTGGGAAGCTACGGATTTCACTTTGCTTACAATTTCTTCAGCACCTAAATCGTCGTTATCCAATAGGCGTTTTTTCTTAGCTGCTAGACATACTGTTTCTTTGAGAAGCACATTGCCTATCAATTGCCCCTTGTAATAGTCTACTACTTCAAGATTTTCTCTCTTGGGCATGACTAGGTTTTCTTCAGGAATCATTAACATTTTGCGCAATGGCATGATTTAATGCTTTAGAAAGGCGCAAAGATAAGCGTCTCTTAAACTATTCCAAAATCCACAACCTGCTTGGTTTAGCAAGTTCTGTCATCGCTTCTTGACTGAGTTGCGCTTTCTCTCTATTTCACGAAGAGGCTTTTTATATCTGCAAAGTCGTGCCATTAAGGTGGGTGCTCGCTGACTGCATTAATTTGATCACTGTTTCTGTATTGCAATAGCTTTTTTCCTCTTATTAGGGGCAGTCGCAGCTTCAAAAAGCTCATCCAGAAATGGTCTCTGACGTTCCACTTTTGTTTTCATGCTTAACGATGACCACCCCTTATCTTATTTGCTACTGCCTTTGTAGCTAACCCTGCCCCAGCACCTACTGCCCCTAATGCTGATGCTTTTCCTACAGCCGCTAAGGCAGGTGTCAATGCTAGTAATGGTAAAATGCTGCCTTTCTGACATTCTCCTCTGCACCCTCTTCTTCTGCATCGTCCAGTAAGATAGTGTACTCTCCTTCGACGTCCCATGGTCGCCCGCCTTATGTAGTGTTCTTTTCAAGATCAAGATGTCCTTTTCTCTTTATGTAGGTGCTGAGAATGAAGTGTGTTCACTTTCGACTACCTACCTCTGTATAGTCAATGCAACGTTGCCACCTTTTTGACAACATCCAATAGTCGCTTTTGATTTTTTAATTTTTTCTATATATGGCTCTGAGAGTGAACATACGTTTTCCAAGGTAAGTGTGTCCATAGGGAGTTCAGAATCTACATAATCCATCTCTTCTCCATGATCTTTCGTGTAGTTTCTTTTCACTTTTTCTGGTATGGCAGGAGCAAGATCAATATGGATGGTATGAGTTGTATTCATGGCTCGAATAAAGTTTTTGAGTTTAATCACATCCTTTATCATTGTCAAATCGTTCAGACATTTGGCATACTTTGTATAGGCAAATCTACTCATGCTGACTAAAGTGTGATAACGTTTATTATCCAGAAAACCTTTAACAATTGTCCCAGCCACTGTAAATGCCGCTACCATGTAAGCATTTGCTCCCACAATCACTCCTGCGGCTACAAGAATCAGCATCAACATATTGGCAATCAATTGTTCTCGTTTCAAACGAAGATAATGTTTTCTTCTACACCACACCTGAATCATCAACCTGTGGATGCCTGTTTTATCTCGAGGGTTCTTAAAGGCCACAACATAGTGAGCATTTCGCGAGATCGTTTTAGCATATTTGCCTGGTGGAAATAAATCCTGACACAGGTAAAGGACAGTGATGTTACAATGATGCGAATCCTTTGTAAATAGATCGAAGCCATTTTCATTATTCCCTCCCTCGGTTATTAAGTCATCCAGGACGAGGATCCCACCACAATACCATCCATACCATGCACTTAAATCTCCTTCTTCAGGCACTCCCTTGTGAAACGTTATGCCTTTTTTCCCATAGCATGAAAATCCTTTTGCCATGCTCCATAGGCATAGTGAATGTTACAGGGCGCATCGTCAAAATATTTTTGCAGCTGCTCAAGCAACTTTGTTACAAACGTCGTTTTACAGCATTTCGAGGGTCCCCTGATAAGAATGCTTAGCGGTGTACGAAAGAACATGATAAACTACAACTGATATTTGTTACACTCGCTTTCTTTTTATTATCATTTCAACTGTGCTTTCAATTTACTTTTCATCCATTCTTCAAGTTTTGCGTCATTGCACACATGATCGTGCAGATTAAATTGTTCTAAAATAGCATGCATACTCTTTTCCATGACTACGATCTACCAAATATTTTATAGCATAGTGCCCACACGTTGCACTGTTAGTCGCTTGTAAACTCTGCTTGTTGGAATCCATTAAGGGCCAGCGACTCTCAATCCATTTTTTAATGTTTTAACGCGGATAGATGTAGAGATGTAGTCCATAGCTGTCCATCTTTTCGCATATGTTTCCCTCCATCCACAGAGCAATCCAATGCATTCCCTCTTGGCCTGCTTTATCTGTGTTGACGATATAGGCCTGTGGAAGTCCTTTAATTGGTCTGGCCAGGAGTTGGACTGCGGCAAAAACCCCTGCAACGTGAGGCTTTAACATTTTGTCCTTTTCAGCAAGGCCTGCTAATTGGTGGTTGGTCACGGCAACCCATTCCATCTTTTTATTATTTTGCCTTGTTCTTCTTTGCTTTTATTTTTCTTAGCTGCGAATGTCGTAGAGGATTGCTTCCTCAGGCCCTATCTTTAATAGGTTTTCAAATTCTTCCTAGAAGAGGACAGTAACTGGGTAAGCGTAAATCGCCTTTTTGTTTGGGATTGAGCATAGGCCCATTGGCATTTCCGTCGGCTGTGTTGTCAAAGACGAACAACTTGCACTTCCTTCCCTGCTCCCACACTTCAGGGGTGAGCATACACACTTCTCCTTTATTGCAGAACCCTGCTGCCCCAACAAAGCAATGATATCCTGCCATATCTTTGGCGGCAGAGTTGTGGGTTAATTCCAGGGTGCGATAGGGGTATTCTTCTCCATTGATGATTTGTCACATAGAGCTCAACTGAAATTTCTGGAAAGCATATGGATGGTAGACGTAATTTCCATTGTAAGAGTTCGGATGTAACATGCCGACTACCATTCTATCTGGAACCCTATCCTCAAAGATTTTATCTTTAGCAAACTGTAACTCCCCCGTGCTATGCGTATACACTCGAGATCACCTCATCACGAACCATCAGGTATGTGATCATGCTTCTGTTGTTGTGTCAGGCCGAAGTGATTTCCTTGTACAGTGTGGGTTTTACTGTTAGAGCACACAGAAGAAACTTCAGTTTCATGTCTTTGTGAAAACGTCCTGCTTGACCAACCCTATTGAGGAAGAAGTCTGGTGGATTGAAGTAAAACCTGTACTTTTGCTCTATCCCCCGGGGATACAAGTAAAGCCTGAAGTAAAATAGTCTCTTGGCTTTGTTTGCATACAACTTAAACTACCTACGCGCACGTTTTCTAAACGGATATATGTTTTTCTGGGGTCAGTTCATCCTTTATACCCCAGGTTGTGATTTGTTCGCAAACTGTACCAATGTTCCATTTGTTTCACTTATTTAGACTTCAATCACTTCTACAATGTTGCTACGGATTGGATGATACTGAACGTGGCGAGGCTCATAGTAAGCAGTTCCTATTCTTTGTCTGTCATATTGTATTTCTCGCAAGAGATCTGTGATCTGATCCTCTACAATGGAACTACCTCCAATGTCCTATTATACATGAAGAGTTCTGTTCGGTGTACCGACGATGGCCCTGAAGTATATTTGCATAATTACATACTAACGCCAATGCTCTTCCATCCCCCACAGTGCCAGTAGTCCACAACACTGGCGTATTACCTACTTTCAAATGGTCGATGACTGCAGGGGTTGTACTAAAAGTATGTTTGTTTATACTAGTCTTTAGGGTATATAAAAATCTATAAAACGCTTTACGGTTTTCACGCGATTAAAATTTTTAAAAAAACATTAACGTTTCGCCTTCTCTCGTGTAAGGCTTCATCAGAATGATCTAAAATATGGATA
>JAOBBB020033659.1:0-15069 GCA_025331005.2 Zoanthus gigantus | reverse complement strand
CACGTTAAACTCTTTACATTGACTTCAAGAAACCAAAGTAGAGGCTATCATGAACATAATTAATTATTCTTGTATATTAAAAAGTTCCATTTCAATGTGTTTGAACATAATTAATTATTCTTGTATATTAAAAAGTTCCATTTCAATGTGTTTGGAAAATAAGTTTTCGAGTCGGATACCGTAGATATACTACGCGTCGCCAGTTGTATTTTCCGTAAACACACGAGCCTTTAGACGAGTTTATATACGAATAAAATACAAGTGGCATGTTCCACGATATTCCACGAGAAAGCTTTCATTACTACTTTATCCCATGTGTTAGGTGAAAAACGAAATGCCAAAAAATGCGAGACTACACGTTTTACCCCAGCAATCATTTAATACTCAATTTTGAAATACAAAATTAATACAAGTAAGAAATGAAGTGAAATCGAAAGATTTGCTTTCTACTGCAATCTACTCAGATGAGAAAATTGTATGTTTTCTAAAATACAAAATTGCTCTTCAGTTCTTAAACAAGATTATCAAACTGACTGGAAAGCTAACTCGAAAAACATGAGCTTGATTTTCGAAAATTCGGCAAATGACTACAAAGTGCAAAATATATTTAACATGAAAGAATATTCAGTGATAGTATATTATTTGAGCGGAAGGTTGAAAACACTTATTTAGCCCAAACATCAACTGTACAAAACGATTTACACTCATAAATTCAAACTGATGCTAGTCAGTTTCCTGGCTGCTGTCACTGCTTTCAATTGTTTTGACTTAGTAATCTGCAAAGTGTTGTTTTTTTTAAAATCCCTTTGGATAGAAAAATTAGCAGTTCTTCGTTTTCTTTTTCCATGCTTTGCAATTTTATCGAGAAACTGGCTTTTAGCTTGTTTGCTAGTTCGCACGTACGCACAACTACTGGCGGGAAAATAGCTCGCGCGCGCTCGTCATGGCGGGAAAACAGAGTGGAATACTACCCATTGCATACCACAGAATATGCAACGGCTATCCTGGCTTCTAAGTAGCTGTATTTTCTTTAGCGTGGGATAAAAGGAAATATACGATAGATCATGTAAACATTTTTACTTGTTTGGAGCAATGTGATGAACGGTTATTAATAAAAATTAAGAATTACTCATGCCACCCATTATATAATTTAGCGCCAAAGGTGAAATTAATAAAATGCCAGTTATGCGTGCCTTCATCTGCAAGACCGGAATTGAATACGGAACGTTTTAATAGTTTTTTTATCGATTAATTTTTAGATATATTTTACACCTTTTGCTGTACATTTTTACGCAAACAGTGGAAACTATACGTCACTTCCATGAACTTCCTTAACGCGAACGAACTTTCAATAGCGCTATTTGTTTTTGTATTAACATTCAAAAGCATCAACGGATGAAAAATTTGCACCTTTCGACATTCAAACGTAACAAATATACTTTCAATGTCGCTCAATGGTTGACTATTAACACCAACAGAAAATCAGTTGCATTGTTTTACAGTCAGTGGCATATTAGAAGCTAAATCCTTTACAAGCCTAGTGGCCCATGGAGCCGGCGCTTATCTCCGGTTTCCGTAGTGTTAAGCGGATGAGAGTCTTTGACTCCCCCTGGCATGATGGGACACTATTAATCCATCGCAGGTTAGCTCCCAGCAGGCGCTGGTACTCATTTTCCTACCCCGGAAGGATGGAAAGCTGAGTTAGCTTAGGCGGTTGCACAAATGTTCAAATCTCGGCGGAGCCGAGGATCGAACTGGGTACCTTGTGGTCGGAAGACAGAGATCTTACCAACTGCCCCAACCATGCCCGCCCAGTGGCGTATTAAACACATAATAATACAAATTGCATAGAGACGCACAATGAGTTGCACCTTAAAACAATCGTGTATTCAAAATGGTCATTCATTAACGTGAACTGACAAACATTGTTTTTTTCAAATAAACAATAGAATGAAAAATATTTAGTTATAGTGTCATTAATCGTAGTTACATGTATTACAAAATAATGAACAAAAGTACAAGAGTATGTACATTATCATTTAAATGTTACAGTATGCTCTTTTTGCCCAATATTTTGCTGAAACAGATATAAAATGAAGAACATTTTATATATACCGTACATTGTAACAAACGGATTACACTGTATAAACAAATAAATGCATTGGAAACTGAAATAACCGAAGAAAATCATTCCACGAAGAAACAGAATCCTACTTGAACAGTGACAAAGAATTATTCAAGCCTTCGAAGATGTTAACGAAGATTGTTTAACGGTTGCCGCTACTATCGGGATGAAGCGATCAACGGCAAGAAATATCCTTGCACGATACTTGCGAGAGGGAGCAATCACGGAGAGACCAAAAGATGTAGCAAATCAAGTTCGTGGAGATGATGAAATGAGGAATTGCCGGAATGACATTTTAAACGAAAATTTCCTGCTAACACTAGCGCAGATAAACCAAGAATTGAGACAGCGTCTTCCAAGAAAACCAACAACGCATGACCGTACATGATGTGTCGTGTAAAATTGGCAAGGCCACTCCCAGTTGATCGAAACCGCCCTGATGTCCTGCAAAAAAGACTCGACTATCCAACTGGTTCTTGCGCCGTGCTATAGTGAATCATGCTATATTTTTTAACGAGTGTGGGTTCAGTATTTGGACGGTAAGAAGTCACGGACGAGCAAGGATGGGAGAGAGGACATATCGACAAGTATGTGATCAGCGAGGGAGAAATGTTACTGTAGCACTTTCAATTTCACCCATCAATGGATTCGTTTTTCACTCGGCATTTCTCGGTGGAATGAATGGACAAAGATTTAATGATTTTCTGTCTAAAGGCTAAATTTCGACCCAAATGAACATGTGATTTTCATAGTTTATGACGGCGCATAAGCCCACAACAATCCTTCCCTTCCTGGTTCTAATTCTGAGCTTAAAATGCTACCACCATACAGGCCGTTTCTTAAAGTCGTAGAGCAAGCAATTAAGTGCCTTAAAAGCAACTATAAAAGCGGACATAAGTCGTCCAGAGCAGCAAGAACAGATGAACAACAGCGCAAGGGCAATACGACAAGGACTCGCGTTGGCAATTTTCGCACTCAATTGCTACTTCAGGCCTAGTAGAAAAAGTTAGGCACTATCATGGCTGCTAAATGTGGACAGTGGATTAATGGTATGACAGATTTATCTAAACGTACATTCCAAAATGTTTAGATGAAATTGAAGAATAATTACAAAACATTACATTAAAGTAGACTGTATACGTAATAGAATTTTAAATTTCTTTTTCCTTAGTTTTTCAGCTCACGTTAATGATTAACCATTTTGAATAAACGATTATATAAGGTTTAATTGTCCACTACAAAAACGAGAAAAAACTGGGTACTAGAATGACCGCGCAAACTTTGGTAGCTTGTTTGGGTAGACAGAATTGCTTAACTCAATGAATGAACATGCTGTCTTTAAGAATTAACACTAATAGCAACAGTATTTTGGATGAATAAGAAAGATTTAACCAGTTATAACTACATTCATTAACAAAGAAAGGAATCCTGAGTCTGACGGGGGTGGGGGGTGGGGGTTCGTTCTTCATAATATATATCGAAAAGGTCCCTATCTTCAATTTTGACTCTGAAGCTGTCTACCCAAACGACTTAACCAATCTCATGCTGCCATTTTATTATCCAGACCACTACTCATTTTTTGTAGTGGGCAATTCATTATGCGTCTCTATGCAAATTGTATGTTTCAAAGACTTCTTTAATTGTCATACTATCTAAATGATTTCGTAATGTGTTAATGATCAAACCATTGTGCGAAATTGAAAATATGTTTGTCATGTTTGAATGTCCAAAGGTGTAATTGTTCATCCGTTGATGCTATTAAATGTTAAAAATACACATTTCAATAGTGTTAATGAAAGTTCGTTCGCATTAATGAAGTTTATGGAAGTGTTAATAAACGTATATTTGCGATATAGTTTTAATTGTTGACGTAAATGAGGGTACATATTGCGTAAATGAGCAGGGGCTGACGTAGAATAATCATATTGTAACATACCACTTTGTAAAAACTGAACTTTGATCCGTGGTTTACAATTAAACCTCTTACAATTTCATGAAATATTTATTTATTCTTCTCAGCGATCAAATTACTGAGAGTCCGACTGAATGAGCTGACTGAAAACTAATGCATTTTTGACGGTTTGAAAGTGTTTTGTAGCTTGGCATAGCTAAATCCTTTGCAAGCCAGATGGCCCATGGAGCCGGCACTTATCTCCGGTTTCTGTACATAGTGTTAAGCTGATGAGAGCCTTTAACTTCTCCTGGACTGGACAATAATCCATCGCAGGTTAGCTTCAAGCAGACGCTGGTACTCATTTACCTAATATCCCGGAAAGATGGAAAGCTGAGTTAACTTTAGCGGAAAAGAGGTCACACAGATATAAAAATCTCGGTAAAACCGGGATCGAACTGGGGACCTTGTGGTCGGAAGGCAGATCTAGCTTGGAATAGATCATTTTGAAACCCTATTTACCAGGGTTAAATTTTAAAGAAATTCGATTGTAAGTTTTGAAAATGCATTTCAAAGTTTTGGTTTCTGCTGTTTTTGAATGAGTTTTGAATCACAGACGCAAGGGGCACACATTAATGGATCTCCGTCAAGGCCTGAACATAATTCACTTTTTGTTTACATAATGAAGTTTTCAGAGCATTTTATATTGTCATAGCTCTCTTCCGACCGACCTCTGTCGCAGTAGAACAAGTCGAACGAGTGTTCATAAAAGTGTGAGCCCGCACTCTTGGGGCAAACTCATGACCATTCCCCATGCAAGGAGTGCAGATTCCTCGCATCAGTCTCTTGTACGTTATTCTGAACTCCCGGTTTAAGCAGCCGTAGAGGATTGGGTTGATGGCTGAGTTACTGTATACTAGAATGGACACTACCAGAATAAGTCCTTGCGTTGCGAGTGGCTTGTTTAGGACGCTTAAGAACATAGCCACCATGAACGGGACCCAACAAATATAAAACATCCCAACCACCACACCTGATAATCAAAATTTGTATTAGTAAGGATTATATGTATTTTTATTAATCATTCTACAATACTGTCATCAGTGACAAAAAGTGTGCTAGTATATGCCGTGAATGATCACTGGATTTCACAAGCGCGTAGAAGATAGTAGCGCGCTTTGACAGCCTTTCAGTCAAAATTTATCGTTTTTTTTTTCTTTTTTACAAAAGTTAGGGGGTTAGCTGCTTCGCGTTTTGGAAGAGTTCTCTGTACCTATTTGTTTTCATACCAGTTTTGGACTTCGTTTATTTATC
This sequence comes from Zoanthus gigantus, assembly GCA_025331005.2. NCBI lineage: Eukaryota > Metazoa > Cnidaria > Anthozoa > Zoantharia > Zoanthidae > Zoanthus > Zoanthus gigantus. Next base: position 9,739 of record JAOBBB020033659.1, on the reverse strand, counting down.
GTTTTAACAGAGTGTTAAGTTTGAAATTCGAAAATGTTATGAATCTAGTTATTTATTAATAAGATCCATTTGAGGTTGAACTGAATTCCTGGTAAAGCTAAAAATCATGAAGTTCACATGAAGTTTACTAATTTTTATAAAAAGTTATTCAGTTTATTAATCATTGTTTTTGTTATCGTTATTATTATTATTATTATTATTATTATTATTATTATTATTATATTGTTAATAATATTTCTAATTCTACGGTGCAAATTAATTGCCGTTCGAGTGAATAGTTCTCTCACAAAGTTCTAACGACCCAAAATGTCTGATTTCCAGTCCAAATTAAGCGATAAGGATTCTTAACATGTGTTTTGTATTATTTCTGTACAATCTTTATCTGGGCCCAGTTGTTCAAAAGTCGATATGCGTTAACATTTAACCCTTGTTCTTCTTTTCATTCTTAAAGAGACGAATTTGATTTTATAAGAACCGTAATCTGTTCCTTAGACAAGCAATTACTGCTGTAATTTCTGCTTAGTCCAGGGTGAAATTTAACTGACCAACCTTTGAACATTTCAGCCTTAATACAAATGAATAAAATTCGTGTTGTTCGATTAAAAAAACCTGCAAGTAATTAAAAAACAGCTGAAGCCGAATTTGTGGTCATCAGTAGCTCCATTGAAGGGCAAACTCTCGAAACTTAAGGCGTTAGCTTTTTATACTAGTTGCGGTGGTAATCACAAGATTCCAGTCTTGTCAGTTACTCGTAACTATTGGTCGACAAGTTCGTACAATGAAAGACCGTCAACTTGTTTATGTAATTAGCATGTTCAATAATAGCAATACGAAGTGCAAAAACTCTTTCTATTTGTGTTAAATTTCTTAATAGCTTCAACTCAGGAGTAACTAAGATCTTGTCGTGTTCCAGTACTAGTTAAAGCTGTCGTTTGTTCAAAGCTCTGTTGTCGGTGGCAGAGACTGTAGTGTAGGATGTTTTGATACTTTTTTTTTTAGCTTTGAATATCGTCTCTTGAAAGAAAGAACTCTTATTTTATTTGGATTATTTTTAAATGTTAAAATTGATTTAAGAAATTGTATCTTAAAAGGCCTTAGGCTTTAGGTGTTCGTGTTATTAAGATTGAGAAAATAATTATGTAAATTTTTGTCCTATTACATGCCATAGAGAATTTTTCTTCTTTTTTTTGGCTGGCAAAGACTACGAAAATATTGAGGGGAGATGAGTTCTGTTTAACTTTTGGCCTTTTTCTCAGTGTGCTGAGCAGATGAGTGTGTTTAAAGAATCTATTTCCAAAATATCGTACGCTATTTGGTATACAGTTACATTTCAAAGCAGTTATTAGATCTATTTCGATGACCGTTATTACAGCCAGGAACACAGCAGTTGTAATTATTTTTCTTACTAGACATAAACTCCTCACCACAAATTTTTAGCAAACTCGTCCCCTGTATCGATCCCAGAAGCCTTTGCGAAACCAAACTCGGCCCAGCCTGCCACTCGTTTCTAAAGTGACTAATTTAGTTACTATTTGTTAGAGGGTAAGTTTGTTTTAGCAATGGACTGTCTTCATGGCTATTTATTTCACCCAACTGGGAAGAAATATTGTATCATGTTTCAAGACACTAAAAGCTTAGACACTCGAAGACGAAAACTCTTCTTTTTTTACCACGAAATGAATTGAATAAGTTTAAAATAACTAATTTGTTGAGAATATCAGTAATTTTTGGTAACAATTGTTACAGAGGTTAATTGCCGGTTGTGCATGGATGTTCATAAGAGGCCAAACTAGCGGAACAATTTTTCTTTTTTTATAAAATCACACCTTCGATTCACTCATGCTGAGATTTGCTAGAAAAGTGAGAAGAAGCTCAAAACAGGCCTAGGTTGATTTTTTTTCCCGGCAAATTCAAGTTTTAAAATTGTGATTTTTTGGCATAATATTGCGGTATGTTCAAGTTTAAGGCAAGCTCAGACTTTGACATGAGCACAAGCAATAGCATTAATAACAGGCTCAAAAAAGGTCGAATTTTTTTCCCCCGGAAAAGTCAAGTTTCTAAAATTTGAGCTTTTCATAATATTGTGAAATGTTCAAGTTTAAGGCTAACTCAAACTTTGACAAGAGCACAAGCACAGGCAGAAACATTGGCGTAACAATTCTCTGTGAGCCGGGCCAATACAAGCAAAATCACAAGCAGAAGACAACGGAAAAACTCTCATGTTTTATGCTTTTGCTTTTGTCTTACAATAGGCTCTTTGCAGTTGGGGGTCACGTGACCACAGCTACCTTAAATCAATCAGCTATGACAAAATGGCATCCAGAAATGGAAAAAGAAGGTTTGCATTAATATAATGGCAAAGTTTCAGCTATTTAACTCAAATATGTAAAAATTGGCAAGCAACAGAAAATAGGATATTTTCTAAGGATTTGTATGGCTGGAGAGCAAGCCTTGCTCTCAAGTACCATTTTCACATACATTTCCTTAGAAAAAATTTTATTTTATATTCGCTGTCATTTTTGAAGTACTTAATGTTGAGACTTGAAACTACGCCTTCTAACTAATGTTAACCTGCTCTTTCCATTTGTGAACATTATTTTGTCATACATCTAATTAATTTAAGGCGGGTGTGGTCACGTGACCTCTAACTTCAAGGGCCTATTGCAAGTGTCGACCGGTCTCACATCAGCATAAGGAAGGTATATGCCTGGCGTGTTTCTGCTAGCGAACAAATTAACAAACAACGCCGCGCTTCTTTAAGGAAGAATGACAGAAGCAGTGCGAAAGTGCTCTTTTCTTTACAATAAAAAAATCAGCCAGCTTTAAACTAAAGGAAAAAATAATTAGGCTGGAGCAAAATAGCAAAAGAATGTATCATTCGTATTATTGTAAAATCAGTTTGTAGCTAGCCTACATTTTAATTTTTAATTGGTACTTGCTGAATATCCCAGTCTATTTATTGTTTTACTCCGCCATATTGCTATGCTCATGTTGTTCAGTTATGCCATAGTGTGAATCAGCCTTTACTTTGGAATCAATTTAAAGTCAATTTAGACTAAAGTTGTTAAAATTAGGAAGGAACACTACGGCATAGCTGAAATTTTCTGGTTCATGATGATAAAAAAAAAAAAAATTGATTGTTAGATAGTATTACAGTTGAATCCGGACGAATCTTTACAACTAGAACTGATTACAACTTACGTCACTAAAGCAATTAGCGCTAATTGCTATTTTGAAAATGTACTTCGACCATTAGCACCAAACGTTATCTTCATGTTGATAAAGTCACACTCGTGAAAAACATTAGTTGTAAATAAGTTCATAATCATTTGGCAAAGCTGCAAAAATCTTATGTATTTATAGAATTCTGAAAACTTAATTTTCAAGACCTTGTTGAATGTCAGTTTATCTGCTTATTTTGCAAAAGATCTTAATATTTATCTGGATTAATTACATTTGAAAATGAATCTTAATAGATTTTAAATTGTTTTGAGAATTTGTGTTTTTGTAAATGTTCGTATTTTTTTAGGATTAAGTGCAAATATAAATTTGTTGTTTTCGTTTACGAAAGCAAAACCAGAGTGAAAACTATATGAAGTTGTATTTACCTGTTTAGTTATATTGTTTTTCAGCTAGCGATCAAGATTGTCATACTGTTTTTACAAATATAGCGGTATATAGGTCTCTGTACATAAGACATGTCTTTATTGAATCTCGTATGTAGGATAAGTCGTGTTTAGAAAAAATATCGCAGGCATGATTTTCTGAATCAGCTTTTTAATCATTCTCTAAAAGTTCTCAGTTAAGTCTGTGTATTGTATTTTGTTTTTAAGTCTCTGTTGGCAAAATGCAGGGCATTAGACGTAAGCATTTGCTTCGTAATTTATTATATTAATAAAGAAACTAATTTTTTAAAGAAAAATATACAACGAATCTGAGTAGCAAGCAAAATCATTTCAATTTTATTCGTAAAATAAAGCGGTCATTTCCTGTTGTTTTTTCTACATGTACGGAAATGAAATTAGACAGTTGGAGCTAAGCTTCAACTTGTTTAGGGTGTGAGTTAAAGCAAGGATATGGACGGCGGGTATGCGGACGCGGACAGAAAAAATGTGGACCAAGAAAAGCAGCCGCTTAACTAAGCGCTTGCTGAAATAGACTCTGAGACAGATTCGGTAGCGCTAAGAAGCGGCTGCTTTCGTTTGATCACGCCGAAACGTTCGGATTCCCGAGTAACCACAGCGAATTTGGATTGCATGCATGACAAGCAAAGCAGCGCTGTGATAATTTTCGACAGTCCAAATCCCCAAATTTGTTTTTTTTTCTTTTTCTGAAGCTTCCTTTATTTCTGAGATAGCTAATGTTCAAAGTTAAACGACTCGCTTCCAATTAGTTTTTTTGGGTTTTCCGCTACCCGGGTTTTTCTATCTATCCGCATTTTGTTGGTCCGCCTTTTCTTAGTCCTCATTTTTTCAGTCCGTATTTTCTCTGTCGGCGTCCGCATATCTATCCCCTGTCCATATCCGTCTCTTACACACACTCACTTGTTTATCCCGTAAGGCAAACAAGAGTGTATGGAATTATCTTATAAACATCGTTTACTGATAATGAATCTTAGGCCAGACAAAGAGAAAGCTCAAGATACTGTTTGCAAACGAAAATAAGACCTATTGTAACGAATGTTTGGATGATTTTAGCGTAATTTGTTTGAATACAAGTTACAACTTTGCAACAATTGCAAGTTTCCATTATATACTTTAATTGTAGTTTAGATAAGTGTTATGTTTTGTTCACCTTCGAAATGTCAAATTTTACCAGCACAAATATTACTTCACAAAAATGTCTTATTTAATTTTAGTGTGGCCTTTCATTTTAAGATCATTAGTATATATGCCTTAGATTAACCTAGAAAAAAAACGAACTTTGCATTTTTTTTTTCTAATATGAATACTGAGCAAGTTAACATTTTACTAAATAAGTCACAAATTTATTAATTGTATGAAATACAATATAAAAACAGGTTAGCTCAAGTGACTTCTTTACCAGTAAAAACAAACATAACATACTAAGCTAGCAAAATCCTTTACGAGCCAGGTGGCCCATGGATGCGGCGTTCACTCTGTAGTGTGTAGGCGGATGATCCTTCACGGGACACTAAACCATCGCAGGTTAGCTCCCAGCAAACGCTGGTACTCATTTACCTACCCGGGAAGGATAGAAAGCTGAGCTAGCTTTGGCGGAAAAGAAGGTCACACAACTATTCAAATCTCAGCAGAGCCGGGATTGAACTGGCGACATTAAGGTTGGAAAGCAGAGATCCTACCAACTGCGCCAATCCGTGATACATGCCCGCCCAAACATAATAACATACCCAAATCCTAAATATATTTCTTAATGTACTTACCAACTGTTTTTGATGCCTTTGATTCCTTCAAGAATTGAGCAGATTGGAGTTTTGCTGCCTGTAAGGAACGAATAGATCGTCTCACGACTTTCTCGTGTCCTCTCGCAGTAGCATAGATTCGAACGTACATGCAACTCATTAGTACTGTAGGGACTAGTATTATAAAAGCCGGAAAAATGACGAGATATTTTGCATCCATTGTTTTAGCATAGCTACAAATCTCTTGTTCTTCTCTATTTCTCGTTTTTGAAGTGGAAGTTCCGAATCCTAACATAGGGAAAAACGAGAAAGCTATGCAGAAAACCCAGGTGATTAATATTACCAGTATTGCTCGCTTGGAGGTTACTTTGCTTTTGTATAACAAAGGAGAGTGTACGGCAAGATACCGATCAAAAGTTACCAGCAAGAGGTTAAATATTGATGCTGATAGACTGAGCAGCGAAAGACACAGTGAGATCTTACACCACAAAATACTTCGTGTATACTGAAAGGAAATTGCTTCTAATGCTCGTAATGGCAAAGCCGCGACGCCAACCGTTAAATCAGCAATACACAAACTCACAATGAAAAAATACGTGGCTTTCCGAAGCGCTCTGTTTGAACGCACGGCACAGATAACAAGAATATTGTCCGCAGTCACAATAAGACTTAAAAAAAGGAAAAGAGTTGCCGAAGTAACAGCTTGTATATTACTATATTCCATGAACACTTCGAAACAGTTCTGAGTTTGGTAACTATTAAATTATTTTTTGGCTTTCGTTCACGATGCAGTTTATAAACCAGAAATAGCAGTTGCTGTTTTGTTTTTGTTTTTTTTAAATTTCAAAACTAACTCATCGTTTTCGCCTGCTTTTCCCTTGGCGATATTTGTTGTTTTCTTGATACCTTCTTCACCTGTTTTCTGTTCGCTGATATGTTTTTCAGTTTTTGCTACAGTAATTCTTCTGTACCAGAAAGATTGGTTTTTTTTCCCAAACGCCGGTAAAAATAACAAAGCTCTCCCATTCACGGCACATGGCGGTTTGTTCTTGAAAAGATTCACAACTTGCTATTGTTGGACGCGGTTTTCATTCATATAGAATTCTTGTCCATTTGTGTGTATAGAACAACACAACAAAAGAAAAATCTCTAGCTGATAAACTTCAAAAATATTTTTCAAATTCAACTTAATATCGAGTTAGGTTTTCCTTGAAAGAAGAGTACTTAATCCATGTTCACCATTTACCATTAAGTTAGGGAATTATGCGGTTTTGTCGCATAAAACTTGTGTTAATGTGATTTCGGACACGTGTGGTAATCGCAGCTTGAGGCTTCCAAACTGTCACATTCGAAGTGACTAAAGCAAAAATTATACAACCTTTTGTTTGTTTGCCCTCTCTCGAGACAATTAATTTCTAAAGCCGACTCAAACTGTTTCCGCATTCAATTCTTTTTTCAATGTATGTTGCTCTTTACCCAAATCACTCCAGGGTCTGAAGAAATTCTAATCCTTTAATTACTCGACTTCCATCACTTTTGCGCTAATGAAATTGGAAGGAAGTTGGAAGATACATTTAAAATACACAGAAGGTGATTGGGTAATCTGCAAAAACTTTGTCTTTGTATGAACAAAATTGTTCATGCATTATTAAAATATTGGTATGTTTTATGTTTGCCAAATCTTTAATTTAAGCTCGTAAATGAATCATTCACAACTATTTTTGGCCCAAAATTAATGTATGATTCATTTTTATCGTTTTTGGCAAACCTTAACGCATTCTGTCAGTCCTTGAAAAAATATAAGAAAATAAATGAAAGTTAAAAATTTTAAAGTCGTAGGAGTTGAGTTTTTTCATTAAGTGGTTATATCAGATTGTTTTTGTTGTATGAATTGTGACAAGCGTACATACTTATTCAACACTTCCATTCAAGTGAAGAAAAGTTTGTCAATTGATTTGCTTTTTATCTCTAACTACGTTAGTTTAAACCTCTCTTTTCAAAAGATAGTGCTTTTAGAAATATTCTTTTGATTAAAATCAATCTTTATAATATTTTTTTCTACCGCAGGTTTTCTGGATTTCCCACAAAAACATAAACAAAAAACTGACCAGAGACAAATAAAAAGTTAAACAAACAATAAAATATTTTATTTTCAACACCACATGTTACAAAAATGTTTTGGAACTAAAAAATCCCTATTTACTGTCGATTTAAAAGTTACCCTGTTCATATTATCTACCGTCTGTTAACTGGTTATTGAAGTGAAGATTTTTACATTGTTCTGTAAAAACAAAAACAAAAAAATACTAGTTGAAAAAAAATCTGGTTCTGAATTCAGTTTGTATAGAATAATCCTTACAAAGTGGAATGTTTCTTTGCGAGTAATGAGTCTTTATTTTTGATAAAAGAAGAAGGTGATTTATTTGGATTAGTAATTATTTTTCCCTTTGATCGACAACAAAAGTTATTATTGAACTCTAGCCATATTCTTTCGTTTACAAGTGGCCAGTGTAACCGGCGCAGAACCACAGTTTCGGGAGTGTCACGTATACATGTTCAGCGGATGAGAGATTTTAACTTCCCATGGACAGAACACTAATCTATCACACGTTAGGTCCCAGCGAGCAGACATTGGTATTCAAATTTTTGGAAAAGAGATTCGCACTTATCGTATTTCGACAGATCTACGAACTTCTTCAACCATAACGCCATTTGCACGCAGTATATGTCGTTATAATTCCTTCTTGGACTCTGTCTGTAGCTTCCGTTTTGCTTTCTATTGAGCTCATTTGTAGAAATGTTATCTAAAACAAACTATACAGCAAGTTCCATTTCTACCTACAATTAAAAGACGCAGGCAAAGTGCCTCGTGGTCCGACGTGTTTTGATGGGGCCGAATTTCCGCAGATAACAAAAATTTATCCTGAGAAAAATTTTACATATACTATATACTAGAAACCATTCAATGTAAATTCGCGCATGAAAAATAAGTCTTTGTTTTTGAATATGCCTTTACTTTTGCTGCAATGTGTCAAAGATCGCTTCTTAATTATCCAAAAAGGATAAACGTTTTGACGAAGCCGAAAACAACGGGCGCATATTTTATGTACAAGATGTTGTTTGACGTGTGTTTGGTAGTAATGTGGTTTTGTACACCTGGAATAGTAAATAGTTTAATAGTTAACCTACTAAGGCAAAGGACGAGAGTATTTAAAAAAAAAAATCTTTTTTTAAAAAATCACCTTTTTCGTTAGGTTATCGACTAGTTGATGGTCATTGAAGAGTAAAGCAAAACTTAATGTAATAGAGGGAAATTGTTTAAGGTATGAAAACCGAAGCACGATTGTCATCTACATGGACTCGATCAATCGACTGACCACCCATTAAACTTTCATTTCCAGGGCTTATCTCTTTTGTATTCGGCCGAGAGAAGCCTTGGTTCTACTCCATTTACACTGTTTTTTTTTTTTTTTTTTTTGAACTGGTTTGTTAATTTTTAGATTTTAGTTTTGGCTTCATTTGGTTTTAATTGGCAGTGGGCTAAAAGGTCTACAATTTTAAATAATTAATATAAAACTACATTTAATGTCTTGGCAAAAAGCAAAAGATACCTTTGATTTATACAGTAGGTTGAAAGGAAAATTCCAGGGGTAAAAACAAAGTGGTTTCTGCTGTCTGTAAAGCTAAATTTAAATCAATTTTCCCGGAAAATCCCAACCCGCGTCAAGTTTTACCGAATAACGGGAAACGCTCTGCAGTTTGGCGAGTAGGTTTGTGGCGTGTGATTGGTCAGATATAACATTCTTGACAAATTTTAGGTGTTAATGGTTTTCGCGGTCACACTGTAAAAATGAAGATATTGTTTCCTATACACAAACAAAATTGAAATCGAACTCCGCTGTCTTTGAAGTGGACACACGGCCGGCATAGGGTCTGGTCAGCACAACCTCAATTGACGTCACTACGTCAAACTGCTTGACATTTGAGAAAGCAAAACGTTGGTAGAACGGAAAGGTTTTTATTTCCGATATTAAAGCCTTTTTCACTAATGTCGACTTTCATTACTGATTTAGATAACCGGGGCAAAATCCAGCCATATTGATTTGAACCATGAACTGAGTTGACGCGTTGACGTCATGAGTGACTGCTGACGACGATAACGCACGCAGCTCATATTTGTGACCCTCCACGGGAAAACAGGGAATAAGGTGATTGCACGCGCACGACACGTTCTCACGTTAAAACAAAAGATGCGTGTCTCAACACGGTAGCTCCGTGCAAGTGACTTTCCTCATTAGCCTGAAAGGTATTGTTTTCCTGTGCACGCTCAAGACAAAGGAGCGTGTTAAACTTTTC
>JAOBBB020033583.1:0-15069 GCA_025331005.2 Zoanthus gigantus | reverse complement strand
TTGCTGTGGGTTAGAATATGCAAGTTTGTCACTCACTCAGATGTAAACAAAATCGATAATTTAACGTGAGACCAACTGATATAGACTTTCTGAAATAAAGCCGGAACTGTTTTATTTACTTAACGAAGTAATGGCAAATGCAGCAATGGGCAACTCGAGAAGCAAATTAAATTGTATGACGCAACTGCTGAAGAACAGTCATATTTCATAAAAAAGTTTCTTTTTAAGTTTAGAATCAAAATAAAATCTTATGAATTTTTACCCAACACCATCCGTTCAAAAAAGTTCCAAGTCCTTTAAACTGTATCCAAACATGTGTTGCTGTAAAAGGAAATTTAACTATTTGCAAAATAATTAAAGTTTAATGTATCCACGACTCATTCACAGTTCCATTCGATTTTGTTTCCATACCTCTTCTGCAGATCGTCATTTTCCAGTTGAAGGCTATCTTTACTGTTTCGAAGCGCCTCCAGCTCAGCCTGTAGGTCAGCGACCTTCCTCTTGGTTGATTCTAATTCATGTACAAGCTTGTTCTTTTCCCCTTGTGTGGTCTGGTTCACTTGTTCCAGATGTGTGATGGTCTTTTGCATGTAGTCCAGTTTATCCTCCAATCTGATAATCCAACCGAAAGCAATTCTTAGTTCTAGCTATAACTCAATAGCAAATGTGTATTCATTCGAAACGCCAATAAAAGGTTAAAAATATGAACATGGTATAAAGTTTTAAAAAAAATTAAAAGTTAAAAGGTTAAAAGTTATCGGGGATAACTTAACATCTATTAAATGCGTTGTTTCGTCAAGTTCTAATTTTAACCTGAAGATGACTTAAAGAGTTTCTTGCAATTTCTTGCGTTGAAGCCGAAGTAACGACCGTAATGGACTTAAAGAGTCGAAAACGTTTGTTTTAATTTTTAACTTTTTTTAAAACTTTACACCATTTGAATATATTTTTAATCAATAGCAATTTTTTTAACGAATATACACGCTGTTATTGTTCAGAATGTATCATATTTTAGGAGAAATGTTGATTTTTAAAAGAGCCGCTCAGTCGAATTTTTAATTTTTGCTTTTGTGAAGTTTGATGTTTTTTAAATACGCCTTCGCAGGTCCAATTCCAAGGGAAAAAAGGTTGATTCAAATTCAGTTACAAAAAAAGAAACAAAACTAAGCACAATTATAAAAAACATTCACATTAAAAAAAAAAACAACTGGTGAATGGTATACCGGACTAAACTGCCACTTCTATGGCTGTTTTATTGCATAATAAAGGTTACTGACATTAACTATGTCCTCAATTTTTTCGGTTTCATTTTAAATTGTCGGCCATTTTTTTCGCTCGCGAGCAATTCTTATTCAGTGAAACAATTTGAATAGACAGATCATGAAAGGTTTTTCCCTCTAGTGAGGGTATGATTCCATTTAAGGTATTGAGCAGCAACACGAACTGAGACTTTTTCCAATATCCCATGCTTATCTGAGCTCATTTCGATTATTGTTTTTTTTAAGAACAATAGGTTTATTCATATTCAAACAGAGAACGAACCTGTTATTGTCATCCTTTACGTTGCCGTAATTTTTCTGGAGCTGGTCGTATTTGCTTTGCAGGTTAGCAAGGTCCATTGCAAGACGATCTTTTTCTCCTTTCATTGCATCTGCATCTATATCATCTAAAAAGCCCGGGTCAGATTCCAGCTCCGGTCCTGCTTGCACCTGGACGATCGTCTCCTTCTCTATGTACGTTCTCTTGGTCTCCTCATACATTTCTCTGGAGAAAGGTAATTCAAGACTTTTATTAGTTAAAATGGTTTAGAATATAATGAAATTAGAAAAAAAACAGCATAAATGAAGAGAAGATTTTATGCGCAAAAGGTAATCGGGTAGAAGACAAATAAGGTTAAAGAACTCTATTGATGCGAGTCAGTATTCTTGGTTTTGACACAATCCCAAGAGACACAAAAGACAATAGACAAAGGGGCCATGTTGGTGTCCCAAACAAAAGAAATAATCAAAATTCTTTTGTTTAGAGTAAACCAATATGGCCGCCATGACGTCAGATAAAAACCGGCAATAACAAATACTGCGCCGCGGCGCTTATTTAATTTTCAAACTAAGAAGAACTATGAGGAACACCTGTTGTTGACAGCTCCATTTATATAGGTCAACTTATACTAATTTAGGATTGAAAAAAAAATGATATAGAGTGAATTTGGATGGCGCTGTTATTAACAATGTTATTTAACGATATTTCCATTGAGTGAAGCAATAGCGAGTTTGAAATCAATGGAACTGTTATCTATTGCAGGTTAGCTCTTAACCAGAAGCGATACTAAATTTTGCTGCTGAATCAACTCGACTAAGCAGAAGCAAGTGTCCTGCACAGAGAAACGACACCTCAATCATGTATTAACCTCGACCTGGGCTTTCAACTCATAACAATAGGTTTATGAGATAGACAAATAAATTCTCGACTACTGCACAGCCAGTTTAGGGAAGAGATTAAGGTAAAAGTACAAACATTTGGATTTTGAAAAATAGACAAGAAGAAAAAAGATGGAATTTAAAAGGTAGAGAGGAATAATCTCGGTACATTACTTGATATTTGTCAACTCTAATTTCAGCTTAGAGTTCTCCATCCGGTACATATCAACTTGCATCTCAAGGTCGTCAACACGTGGCTGAAGTTTGGCAATTTCATTGACTGAAGACGATTTTTCACTTATTATGTTGTCATAGTCGCCTGCATGAGTATACAAGAAAGACATTTCCTTATTAGTAAAAGTTCTTATTGTGTTGATACCATCAAGTATTGAGATCGACCCATTATTATTGTGGTATATTTGCAAATCCTGCATTCTGATTGGCTCCTCTGTTAGAGGTCTATTTTCAAGAGTCCTTAGTAGCAAAAATTAATATGAGTATGAACAACTTGTTAACTTTTTAGTCACCTAAGTTTTTCGATTTCGCTGTACGAAATAGAACTCAAGTCAAGTATAGATAGCACAAAGGTGCAGCTAACTTGAAGCCACTACATGGGCACTGTGGCCATTTTGGTAGTGGGCGTAACCCCTTGAAGCTACCATAAGCTAGCAGCCCTGGACAGCTGTTTAGGCCTTTTTAGGCCTCATCAACCTGGCATAGCTAACAAACAGGCTCAGGTTCCCAAAAAGAACACAAGATCTTAATAACACAATTTTCAGAAAGTCAATTTCATTTATTGCACTACAGAGCTGTTTCAAGAGGACCGTTGGGTTTTCTCTCTACAGGTGCATTAGCTAATTCAATCAATTACAAGGTTAAATATAAAAGCGAATGTCCTAGTTTACAATTCAAATTTACAATTACAGTTACTTAGTACAAACTTGTTTGCATGCCTGCATGCGCTAGTTAGTTCATTTCTCTTGTTCAAGGTACAGATTTCGGGTTAAATGTAATGAAATGTAACTTATGTAAATTATATTAATATTAGTTTCAGTATCAATATTAGCATAATACTATTCGTAATAATATTATATTAGCTTTCGTCTTAGTTTTGTATTGACATAAGTTTGAATATATTCTAAAGTAATATTGTTTGTTTGTTTGTTTGTTTATTTATTTGCCACTTATGCTACAAAAAAGAAATACTTATTACAATAATTATTATAGTAATAATTGCGGCTGGGAGAACCATGAAAAAACCCATAAAGGCTTGTACAGGATGGCCCACCCTAGATCAAAGCAGACATTGATATCATAATAAAATATCATAAAGCGGCTATGTTAACTACTTCATAATAATCTTTGTACAAATCCTATACACACACACGTACACGGAAAGCAAACTATACGAAAACAGTATACGAACCTTAAACCAAGAGAAAAAAAAAAAGAAAAGAAATGTAAAGAATGAAGCAAATAATTATCTTACCCTTTAGCGTTACAAGCTGTCTCCTCAGTTTCTCAAGGTCAGCCCTTAACTGAGCGTTTTCGTCTTCCAACCTATCAATGGTGTACTTTCTTTCAGACCACTCCTGCACTTGAGAATCAAATGTCTGCTGAAGTTCGCGCAGTTTCTTTTGTAACTTGCTAATTTCACTCTTCAGGTCTTCATTCCTGGATTTAGTCTGGTCCAGAGTTCCTCTGAGTTGGGCCTGTTGTTTCGCTTCAATTTGGAGTTCCTCCTCTAGAGCCGCAATCTGTTTACATACGAATTTTTTTATGAAAATATGTGTATTTATACTCAAAAAGCTGTAACATTTATAATTACTTATAACCGCACTATAATTTCTATTTCACGATAATCATTTTACACTTTGAAATGGAATTGATCGGGACGCACCAAAAATAACAAACTCTCGACAACTGCGAGTTCAGTTCACTTATTAAGAGCACTGCACCGATATCGTTGAGGTTACAGAGTTGATTTTTCCCAGGATCCTCTTTGGCTATTACTTAAATTGTATACATAAGAGCGTTATGTTTTTAGATACTTTGTTTAATTTCCATCGTCATTACGTTATCAAGTAAAGAGATAACTACTTTTCTTATAACGGACTAAGTCAAAAAATTACAGCAGTCTGTATCTGTCTATCTGCTCATACCTGTAAGTAATCATTGAAAAGGGGAATGTAAAAATCCTCTTTTGTAGTTCAGAGATTTAATTACCTCATTTATGTAAAAGGTAAAAAAGGTAAAGGTTTCTTTATTTAACGTCGGTAGTTCCGTCAGTTCATAGAACTGTTATCAATGGAAGCCAAAGGTGCGTCCTTTACCCCCTCCCTCTGTCAGTGCTCCATTTTACGGGTATTTAAAGCTACAGCTACACAGATCAGAGGAAACTTGGAACAGACGTTGGAATCACTGAGAACCGAATTGGTGACCTCCAGCACAGAAGGCAGCGCACTAACCAACTGTGCTACACGCCTGCTCCAAAGGAGTGAGTGGAGAGGGATAAGTGATTAAAATACTATTTAGACAACGCAAATATGAAAATAATTTGTGATCGTTGCTTCGCGCACAAGCCCTTGTCAGACAACAAAAGGATTAACACTCAAAACGTCAGGGCTGGGTTGTTCAAAAGCTGTTTAACCTTAACCCTGGTTAAGTGAAAATTCAAGGAGCAATTTCTTCTTTAAGAAAAGGTAAACGATTCTTTTAGAATATATTGTTTGGATTTTCAAAAATGGAACTTGCTAATCACAAACTTACAGCTCTAATGCTTTCCCGCAAGACTGGAAACAACAACTTGAGTTAAAAATTTAACCCTGGGTTAGTGCTAATCCGTTTTTGAACGACTGGGCCCAGCTTTTTACATTACTCACGGCAATAATCATAAAGTTTTACCCCTTTATGTTGTTGGATTTACCCGTTGTCTCGACTCGTCCACACACTTCAATCATTAGTTCTCATTACCATTGCCATCATCTTTGTTATTGTTTGTTTCTAGGATGATACATTTCACAGTGATCAACTCTCCTCTCCTGATGAATCTTCACCGCAGGTATTTGTAACTCAAGCTCTTGTCCAACTTCCCTTGGGAACCAATACTTTATTTTAAAAGAAATCTCATTATTTTCATGGCCCATCCATGCATGCATGTATGCATCCATCCATGCATCATTCATGCATGCATGCTTCCATCCATGCATCATTCATGCATCTATCCATGCATCCATCCATCTGTGCATCTATCCATGCATCCATCCATGTATCTACCTATAGATAGTAAGTTGTTTATTTTCAAGCATTGAATATTATTAAGGACTGATTTTTTTTTTTTTTTTATCTTAGCATTTTATAATCTTTGACGAAGATGGTACATTGATTTCCAAAACAAGTTATATATTAAAGATCATCATTGTGTCTTTTAAGATTTAATAACTCATAAAAAGTGTTGGTAGCGGGGGTTACCTAGGGTACAGTGGGGGAAGGGGGAAACTAAAGAGCGCATAGAGGAACACAAACCTATCATGTTGCCAGGGAAACCCTTTTAAAACAAATACCACTTTAGCGTGCTATGTTAACAATTAAAGTTCATGGTTTGTTTGTTTGTCTTTAGTTATTTGTTTATTTTCATTTTCAACGAGTGTCAAAAAGGAATGTTTTTATACTTATCATTAGACATACCCTTTTCAGTGTGCGACTCACGTGTTTGTGGCAAAATATATATTTGGATTTATAGAGATATTCCTTGTAAACACATCAGTCGCGCCTCCCACCTTTACGACCCGGGATCGAGTCCTGGGCTTCGCACGTGGGCTGACATTTGTCGATCTTAATCTGACGCCAAGTACTTTTCTCCGGTACTCCGGTTTTCCTCCCTCTACAAATTCGACTTTCACGCTAAAATCTGAGCCGCCGAGCCATTAAACATTAACATCTGGCTAGGAAGAATGTGCAACCATTTCCTTCGCAATTGACGTTAAATAAAGTATTTATTTACTTGTTGGAAATGATAACACAAACAAATACTTTTTGAACTTGAAATTGACTTGAAATTGATGTTTATCTTTTGGAAGATGAGGTCTCGTGAAGAGTGGCCCTTTCTAGTTGCAAACCTATCTTTACGAAGATTAGGTCTCGTCAACAGTAGCCCTTTTTAGTTGCAAACCTTTTTTGTTTCATTCTTCAGGATCAAGCGATAAGCTTGCAGCACATTGTGCATATAAGAAGCGTGATCATTAAAGGTAGACTGAACGAAGCCGAGTTTGGTGGGAATCGAACTTTTTTTCTTGAACTGCAGGACGGCAAGGTGGGTTGAAGTGAACACCGTTCACTTGTTCTTTTGATATTTAAATTGTCCATGATTATCCTTGGTAGTATAGGGGCGGGCGAGGTTAGCGCAGTTGATAAGATCTCTGCCTTCCGACCACAAGGACCTCAGTTCGATCCCCGGCTCTGCCGAGATTTGAACATTTGTGCAACTTTCTTTCCCGCCTAGTGTTTCGTCCAGGGAGAGTCAATGAAAACTCTCATCCGCTTAACACTACAGAAACCGGAGAAAAGCGCCGGCTCCATGGGCCACATGGCTCGTAAAGCATTTAGCTTTTTTTAAGTAGTGGTCCCAGGACAATTGGAAGTTAAATCAGCTGGGTGGCAGATGCTCTTCGCATAGCTCAGAACTTCCATTTGTCTTGTTTAGGTTGAGTTAGTCTCTCAACCGCTCCATGAGCTACTAGTTTACTTAACGATATCGCTTTTACAAGGCCTGCATTACGTTCTTATTGCTTTACATTTTGGCGGTCTTACTCATCATAGCTGCGAGAACTGACCTTTTTTCAACTGGATTTATATAAACGTACAATTTATACTCGAGAAACACTCACACACAAAAAAATCCTTACTTAACACTTATTTGTTGCTTTTTTCAGATATGTTTCTGTTGTCAAAAAAGACGATTTATTCCGTTTGGCAACGAGAGCGAAACCTGTAACCTATGTGGCCAGTAAGTGTTTTTAACGATTTTTAAAATGAAATTATATGTATAGGCGAAATAGAGACGAACGAGTAAACAATTTTAATTCACGAGTTGCAGTGCATTCAAAATCGAACGAGTGAGTATCTGCTGCATCGAAAAGAGTGAATATATTTTTTCAAGCACTTTTCTATGGTGAAATATTCTTATTTTATACATACTGAGATTTTTTTTACTGATACAAACGTTTCAAAGATTGGAAGCCGTTAATGTAAAAGAGAAAATTTTAATTATATAAATAACGCCAAATCCGCAACGTTGCACAATTTTTAGTATATCTTGACAACTATATATATGATTTGCGCTCTATCGTGAAGAACTGGTATTCGTGTTTTTGATTGGACGAACGGTGTATATTATGAAAGTTGTTCGCTCTCCTAATTGTTTGGATGTGTTCAGTTACACTAATTTCATGTGTGCTTTGTTTATGCCTGGGCGGGCGTGGTTGGCGCAGTTGCAAGCTTTCGGAACGCAAGGTTCTCAGTTCAATCCCGGCCCTGCCAAGATTTGAATATTTGTACGACCTTCTTTTCCGCCTAAGCTAACTCAGCTTTCCATCCTTCCAGGGTAGGTAAATGAGTACCAGCGTCTGCTGGAAGCTAACCATGGGCCACCTGGCTCGTAAAGATTTAGCTAGCTTAGCTTGTCGTATATTTATTTCTCCCATTTTTGCGCATCGTATCGCAACCATTTCCATAGATCTAACTCCCAAGATCACATTTGTTCGGAAAATCGTCGTAATCCAAAACATTTTACTACCTTATCTGTACATTAGAAAATTAAAGTCAAACTGATTTTGGTTTTTCCCATATAATCCGGACAGATATAAACGTACTTTTTGGGCACGTGAGAAGCCAAACTCTTCCCCGCTACCATAACCAAGGGAAATTTAAATTTTCCAGCGGTTTCGATTTTCGCATGTGGAACCTGTCTCGTTCGTTAATTGGCTCAATTTTTGTTCCGGATCATCGTCGTTAAAAATGTAACATTGGGTTATGGTGCTAATCGACTTTGCCCTGATGTTGACAAATTAATTTTGTACTTGTTTGATTGTTCACAGGCTTCCCAGACTGGCAGTTAGTCATACTAAAATTTTCTCATACAAAGTCTTATAAAATTAAGTCAAAATTTCAACAACGAAATTATTGGAAATAAAATTCACCTACCTTGAGTTCATCTTGTGTTTTAGAGCAGAGGGATTTTTTGTGATCGCTTTTCCACTCTCTAAAAGGCTGGCACTTTATTCGAAAGCTTTCCCAAGTGTGGTACATTGCCATATCTTACACCAATCGGTTTGCAAAAATCCGCTCAAAAGGACGATTTTCCTCCAATTATTTCAGCAATTCTGTCTTTGGGCAATTCAAAAATGATAATTCACATAAACTTCTTTTGCGCAGCAAAAGCGCATGATTTGCATATTAATAAGCAACCCAGAACTCACGGCTGATTGGCTGAAAAAGATTGATCGATTTGGTTCATAACACCACCAGAATACCAGAGTGAAGTGCCAATTTTAAAAATATATGTTCTTCAATGAAGTTTTTCTCACGTTGTGACACTTCAAAAAGAAGTCAGATGAAATAAGTATTTATTGTTTGAAAATACGTCAAAGATACTGTAAAAAGGCCAACAACTGATTCAAAACACAGGTAAAATACATCGAGAACCGTTATGGCTCGCCATTATGGATGAAAGTGTCACGAGAAATGCTCTATAATTTGGCTTTTGTGCCTTACCAAGTATATAATGGTAAGTAGATTTTATCTAATAGTCAGATGCGATGTAAGGTACTGTGTTAGACAAAGAGAAGAAGTGAGACATCTGCTGTCATTGGCTAAAATGTTGCTCTGCGTGCGTTTTGGTTCTCTAGTCAGTCAACCGCCGATAGTAATGTTTTGTCTTCTGTTTCGTTTGCTGAGCGATTAATATTCATAAACACTCGTCGAAATACTTAGGGGAGTGCTCTCTTCATTTAAGATAATGTAATACAAAAATTATCTGTAAACCTTGTAAGATGCAATTTCATCGTATCCTGGAGCGTTTTACTAACGGTAAAGTAAGTATTTGAAGCAATTTGAATATTATTTTATACTCTGTCTGAAATGTCAAATAAAACCAAAAGAAATAGATTTCATTCATGACTAAATTTGTTTGAAAAAGTTGCATATTACTTTTTCTCTTTGACTTAAGCCCAAATATGCGAAGTCTCTATCGTTCGAAACACTTAATTTTAAAAATCAATGATTCTATTAGTAAGAATATCTTTTAAATATAATCAATATTTTTTATATTATCGTATTATTTTGATCTGCGGTCGTCCTATATACGTGGCCAAATGGCTTTATCTTTTAAAAACAGTCGAGTATTAATTTAGAAACTTTAGGATAAGATATGACTTTATTCTTTAGCAATCTAAAAACTAGGAAATTTTCACGGTATCACGTTAACAGAGCGCAGGCTATGGAATGAATTCTTTTTGGTTGCCCCGTTACTGATTTAAGGGGGCTCAGCTGGGACTGTAGACTGATTTATTTGATAGAGATAGGCGCGACATTATAGTTTCTGTTTTAATCCTACTAACAAATGTTGTGATAATTCCAGAAATAATTGGAGCAATATAAGAATTTCTAAAGTTTTTAGGTCACGTCTGGTGTCTGTTCTTTATATAGTAATATGTTACGATAAATTGTTTTAATATAACTCAAATTTTTTTCTGTCTTAAAATATTTATCATAACATTTTACACACCTCTGCAAACAATTTTTGGAAGTTGCATTTTTAGTAGGGGGATGAGCATACAACTAGGTTTTACATACAGGTGTCCCATGCATCATTTTTTATAGGTGTTGAAATACTTTAATTTAGATTTTTTTCAAAAACCTTTCACTTCCAGTTATTCATGTTTTTAATATGTGGGAGGAGTTGGGGTTTACTTCTTTTTGGGCGTAAATCTGGCCACCCCTGTTAACGGGGATAAACCTGGATCAAAATTGGATTGATGATGATGAGTATAGATTTGGTGATGAAATTAAGGGTTCATTTGGTAAGTAATTTGTGTCAGATGAAAAATAAAATTCTCCCAAGCTGCTTATGTTTAAAAAGTATGAGATTGAATTGAGGGAATTAGTGATATGTTATTTGAAGTGTATAGTGCTTAAGGGTTAAAACCTTTTACTGACAGCAACAAGAAAATCCCAAAAATGTGAATGAAGAAGAAAGGATCTGGGAACTAGAAGATCAGCCACCAACGTATGAGTCTCTCTTTGGACAGTTAAAGGAAGCCAAACAAACTTCAGATGGCTCAGTCGACTTCTGTAAACGAATTATTCAAATGTTTGCTGGAACAAGTAAGATTTGTTTTGAAAATTTATTTAACATGGCTTCAAATGTGTATTTGCATATAGAGGTTGCAATACTTAGTTATGAATGAATTGGCCATTGCCAACTTTCATATCGTGAGAACCTGGGTACAAGTTCCTTAATTCTCATAACTGCAAAATAAGACCTATATAGAAAGAAAGACCACACTGTAAATAGCAAAATCCCAAAGTTTGGTATTAAATGAATCAATAGTTAACCATTTATAGTTGTTTTAAAATACAAGAATTTCCAAAGAAATGTATGGCCTCCAGACAAGTCCATAAATGTAGTCTGTACTCCATATGTTTATTAGAAAATTTTTGCATTTTAAATCAGTTGTAAATTGTTCTGTATTGATCCGTTTAACACCAAACATTGTGATTTTGCTATTTACAGTGTGACTGGTCTTTCTTTCTATATAGGTCTTATTTTGCAGTTATGAGAATTAAGGGACTAGTACCCAGACCTCACAATAAGAAAGTTGTCAATTAGGAATCAAAAGAGTTCTTGTCACTGCCACAAGATGTACAGTATCTATTGGGTTGACATGATATGAGAAAGGTAGATCTAATGTTGCTACTAATATTTTTTTTCAGTTGGATGTACAATTGCTCTTAGTTTACTGATGGCGCTTCCTATGGCAATGGTTATAATGGGTAAGACACTAATCATTATATTCAACAAATCATTATATTCAACAAATCATTATATTCAACAAATCATTATATTCAACAAATCATTATTTTCAACAAATCATTATATTTAACAAATCATTATATTCAACAAATCATTATATTCAACAAATCATTATATTCAACAAATCATTATATTCCACAAAATATACGATTAGTCTTCCCTTCTTTTAAAACAAATAATTTGTTCAGTGCTAAGGACCCTATCCCAAATGGTCTCCTGTCGCATGTTGTTTATAAATTTGCTTGTGCTGGTTGTAATGCCAGTTACATCGGTGAAACCAACCAACACCTTTCCAACATTTAGCCACTGACAAAGCCTCTCATATTTTCAAACACCTTAATTCAAACCACAGGTGTAAAAGCATCAATTTTGGCATCATCTGAATGCTTTAATATAATTGATTTTGCTGAAACAACGTTCCAGCTAAAAATCAAAGAGACTTTACATATCCTTTGAGACAAACCCAACTTAAATCAACAGGTCAAACATGTCAATTTAAAATTAATTTTGTAAAAATTCCATAACTCTGTGCAATTAACATTTAATTCTTATAACTTATAATTCACTTCCAATTCCCACTGTATTTACTACTGATGATGGCAAGAGACTTGCCAACACATGTTTAGTATTAAAACTGTGGCAATTTTTTTAAGATTCATTGTGAGGTTGATAATATCTAGACCCTTTGGACACAGTTTACATGACATCGCAGAGAAGTATGATTGTATCAGTGTCAGTGATCTTAGAAAACTTGAGAATATTCAACATTCAGATTAATTTTATATTGTTTGTATTTGTCAGTCGCCCAATCAGTTAGTATGGCTTTTGCTTTGACTAGTTGAGCGAGTAAACCCATAATGCCATCGAGTAGTGTAAGAGTTAGTCACATACACAGGAAGCCCAAACAATTCATTTATTAAACTTCATCACCAATCAAAGTAGGTCTTGTATGCAATGTACAGCCAATCACACACTTACATGTACATGTTTGCAGTAGTTAGGTCTACCTATTAGCCAATATCAAATATACCATAATACTCTTTGTTTGTCCACCCAAACTTTTGCATAACCATTGTTAATGTTTTCTCTTGGGACTTACAATATTCCTTGGAGAAAATGGAAACAGTGTTATGCATAAGTTTGGGTGGACAAACAAAGAGTATTATGGTATTTTTGATATTGGCTAATTGAATGACAATGCCCTCTCTTAAAGATGTGTCAAGGGATTGTGAAAACGATTTACACCAGGAAGTAATGGCATTTTCAAATGGCAACATACAGGAGCCATTTGCACTGAATGAGAGCCTTTTGTTTTTCCATTTGTAATTTGATGAACTAAATAATATGCACTGTACTAATGTCTTACAACATACAGTACATCACAAAATTACTTAATTTTGATTAAATGAGAGCTTTGCAGTTTTTTTGTAAACACCATGAGTGCAAAAATGAATTGATTCAGTGCAATTTGAAAAACCAATTGTTTTTGATTGGATGATAAACAAGAAGATTTGGTAAGAACCAATCGGATCTGTTGTTATGGTGGCATAATACACAAAGTTCAGAGTCCAAAGTTCTTATTTTTTCGACAAAGTTTTGCTAGTATGCTAACAGCTTTTGTTTTGTAATTTTGTACTGCATAATATTAAAAGTTAAAAACACAAATTTTTTCGTTTAGTTTGGAAACAAATTTGCACTCATGAGTTTTTCTGAAAGCTCAAATTTCATAATACTTTTTGAAAAAACTACTTGTGCAAATAATTTCCAAATTTGTTATAAAATATACTATTATTTCAGAGCTGAAAAAAAGTTCCTGTAATCTAAATTGGATAACAGCAAATCATGATTTGTCAGTTGGAGTTAGTAGTGACTTCTAAATCAGTTATTTTTAATTACCAAATGTGTAAATCTTTAAGGCCTTCTTTGAAATGAATTTGTTGGCAAATTCTAGTGTCTAAATTAAGCCTAAGAGGCTTAATTTAAGAATAGAGCTACATCTACTGTCTTTAATCATTATTTTTCAAACAACATAACTGTATTGCCAAGTACGAAAATGAGTAGTGGCCTGGGTACTAAAATGATTGCGTGAGATTGGACAAGAGTTTCAGAGTTGAAGTAAGGGGTGAAGCTTTTCGATATTATGAGAAACGATTTGTCCCCCCTCAGTCTCAGAATTCTGAAGTAAATCTGAAGTATTTGTTCTTTCTGATTCATCCAAATACTGTAGCTATCAGCGTTGATTTTTAAAGATGACATGTTGGTTCATTGAGTTAAACAATTCTGTCTACACAAGCAAGCCACCCAGGCCTCCGCGGTCATTTTAGTATCCTTTTTTTTTACTTGTTTTTGTAGTGTATGCCTGCCAACTTCCTCGCCTTAGGCGGGTTTTCCTCGCCTAAAATCCGAAATTTCCTCGCCTTACCCGCCTAGGCCTCGATTTCCTCGCCTAAATGACAAAATGACTTGATGCTTTTGGATTTTTAGTCAGTTCCAACTGTAGATTGCTATTTTTATTTATTTTTTCAAAACTGATCTCAAAACTGTTCTTTCAGGATCGCACCGAATACAATTTTCATAATTGCAAGATTGTTTCCGCTTCCGGTAGGCGCAAGCGGCCCCGCCAATCACTAATTATTGAGTGTTTTATATTCAACACATGAATTGACATGAATTGTGACACGTGACATTGTCGCAGTCCGGTCGTGGCGGGAAATCAGAACCATTCACACTCCGATTTTGTCTTCCAGTTCTTGTGGTTGCTTTTTACTTTTTAAAACATAAATTTTGTTGCTTGAGTTCTCTTTACCTTGGCTTAGTTATGGATAAGCAAAGTTATTTTGATAATTTGCAAAAGAAACTAGAAATTCGGGCGATGTGGATTGTCCGAATGCAGATTGCGAGAGACTGTTTTCCATGGTAAAGAAGAATCGGACAGAAACCCGCTCCAGCATGACCGTAAGCACCCTAACCGCCTTGATTGCTTCCAAAATAAATCTTTTTGGAAGTGTCAAGTGCTACCAGTTTAAACCAACCAAGCATGTTCTTCGACAAGCAAAAGCAGCCACGATGTCCTCCTTAAGATGCAGTCGAGCAAACCCGATACAGCGGCCGGACCAGTGGCTAAGAAATGAATAAAGGGTGTAAAGAAGTATTATAAGCGTCACGTCACGTTACAGTGTACAATGTGGATAAAGCAACCTCTCTTCTGACTGGCAAGTTTTTCACTCAAAAGTGTTTCTAAAAATATGCGAGATCATTGTGATCGAGTTCTCAGTAGATTGTGAGTACTCAGTAGTACTGAGCAGACCAGGAATTCAGAGTATAGCAAAGGATACAATGATATGTTTTATTGTGAATGCCCGGCTGGCGTGTTTTCTGTTCCGTTAAAAGATACAGAAACGGCGACAGTTGTTATGTATAAGATTAGAATTAACACTGTGATTTACTTGTACTTATTGGTGAATTCTTTGGCTTTGCCTAGTCTTCATAGCCTGGCTGATATTACTCACATCAGTCAGAGTTTTAAAATTTGTAGAGCCTAACTGAAAAATATATCTAGAT
>JAOBBB020033510.1:0-15069 GCA_025331005.2 Zoanthus gigantus | reverse complement strand
CATCATCCCTCCTCAACACATGCTCGTACCATCTCACTCCATTCGCCTTTGCCATCTGAACCACTGTTTCCTTCAATTCCAACATCTCCAGTAGTTCCCTGTCCTCTTTTTCTCCATCAGTTTTGCACCGCTTATTGCTCTCACCAATGCTTTCTCTTGGTCCTTCTCAAAATTACCAACTCATTTTCCCTCAAACACCATGTCTCACTCCCAATAACATTACCGATTTTACACAACTCCGATAAACCATTCCTTTCATCTTAAGTGAGAACCTTTTTAAGTTCAGCAACTTTCCACATTCCTTGAACTTCACCCACTCAATTCTTGCTCTTGCTGTCATAACAGCCTCGCAACCACCACTTTCACTCACCCTATCCTCCAAATAACAGAAACCTCTCACCGTTTCCACTTCTTTACACAACTCCTCCATCAGTTCCACTAAATCAATCAACTTGCTTCTTGCATCTTCCACACACAAAATCTCTCCCCAACCTCAGGGTCACCCTCTTTACTGCATTTCACACACAACACTGAATTTGCCATTACTCACTTCCAACAAAAATTACATGGATCTACCTTTCAGGCACTTCACCTTCTGCCCCACTCACTACCACTTTTGTCTTCCCAAGGTTCACCTTCAGCCCTTTCCCTCGAATGCCTCGTTCCATTTCCAGAACCTCTCCCTCAGTTTCTCCATCGTTTCCCTCGTCAGAACCAAGTCACCGCGTACAACATCTCACTCATCAAAGCATTTCTCACACTCTCCGTAATCACGTCAACCACGATTGGAAAAAAAAACAGCGACAATACAGATCCCTGGTGCGCACCAACTTTCTCCTCAAACTCCTCAGACAACTCTAGCACAACTCTGACTCTTGTCTTTGCACCTGAGATAGAGATAGAGATAGATAGTTTATTGAATAATTATATTGCAGCTAAAAAACTGAATTGCATAATTATTTACAAATGATATATAAAATTATCTATATAAAAATTGATCAAAATATTTACAGTAAGCGAAAACTATAACAAAAAAATGTTAATCAATAAAAGCGAATGTTATTAATAAGGGGAAATCATGCTATTGAAGTATAAAAAGATTGACTGCACAAGGCAGGAATAAAAGAATATCTAAACCGATTTGTACGGAAATGTGGCAGCTCATAAACCCTATTGTTCCTGAGGTTATAAGGTCCTGTATGCTTTGGAGGTAATAGATGAAAAAGACGATGCTGACTTGACAACATGTTGTTAAATAACTTTGTGCATTGATCCTTGCACCGGTTCTGTAAAGTGCTGAGACCAAAGTTATCTAAGCTTTGACTGTAAGATTGTTATGGAAAACACTCTCTTTAGGACTCACTCAAGGGGAGTCAGGTTGAGTCAGGTTGGCGTAGTGGTCATCACTCGTGCTTCCCACCTCTACGACCCGGGATCGACTCCCGGGGTTCACATGTGGGTGGAGATTTGTTCATCTCTATCTGACTCCGAGGGTTTTTCTCCGGGTACTCCGGTTTTCCTCCCTCCTTGAGGCTGTGCTACAAGGTCATGCACGGTCCATATAGCGGCAGCCAGGGGCGCCTATATATGTTTTTGGTCCGACCTCGTTGAGCTGCACTGCCTCTGTACTTTGAGACGGTGATGAGCGCGAGTCTTTTTTTCTTTTCTTCAAGGTCCTCACTTAAGTATTCAGGTAAACTATGGTAGAAAATAGGTGAGCAATAATCTAATACGGGTCTAATAACAGTGCAATAAAAATGTACAATGTCATTACGACAGACACCGGCTCTTTTTAAAAGGATGAGAAAATACAAACGTTTATTACATTTTTTGATCAACTCCGTTATGTGTGCGTTCCACTTTAGGTCTTTTGAAATTGTTACTCCTAGAATCTTTGCTGTATTTATTACTGACACTTCTGTTCCATCAACAAGGGACTGAAAGAGTGCTTATTCCTCTTAAAATCAATAATGAATTCCTTACATTTGTCAACGTTAAGCTGCATCTTTTGCTTGCGCGACCAGACAGCTACCTCGGTGACAGCTTGTTCAATGTTTCCTTGGGCATAATGGGGCACAATCTCCGCCACAGTAAAGTTGTCAACGTACTTCCAAGTATGTACACTGGAGACTTTAAGATCATTAATCATTAAGATAAATAGCCAGGGTCCAAGTTTGGTACCCTGCAGAACACCGGCAGGTACTGGGCCCCATTCAGAGAAGCAGTCAGCCGATAACTTCACATATGTTGTCTTTGTGTCAAAAAGTCGGCTACCCAGCAAGCGATGGAGTAAGGGATGGACAGGCTGAAGACATTTTGAATAAGAAGATTATGATCGATAAGGTCCAAGGCCTTTCTATAATCAAAGAGGACGACCCTAATGGCAGAGCCTGAACCATCAGTGGCCTTTGTCCACAGGTGGAGCATGGATATTAGTCCATACAGGGTAAGACTTCGAAATTCCCCCAAACTGATTGCAGTCAGTCACGTCCAACACAGCTGGACCTACGTGTAGACTAACAAAGTCCTCAGCTAGTTTGGAGATTGTTGGAGTGAGAGATATTACGCGAAGATGTTTGTTAATTGGCAACAGGCTTCTGCTTGGGAATTGGTACAACGTCGGCCATTTTCCAGGAAGATAAGCATCTCATTTCAGCAAATCTGCTGCTTAGAACAGCAGTGATTGGGCGAGATAGTATTTCTGCGTACTCCTTTAATACAAACTAGATATTTCGTCAGGCCCATTTGCTTTCTGAGGATTTAGCTTATTTAAGGAGGTTAGCACAGCAGATTTGAGGTAAAATCAGCGGAGTTGGGTTGTCATGGTAACATGGAAAGAAATCAATTTTTTCTAATGATTTCATTGGTTCTATAATGCGTTGTTAATCATGTTGGCGACTTCGTGTTGGGAGAGATTGTCAACGCCCTCAAACTGGAGGGTGGATAACAGAGAGTCAGGGCCGGAAGCAGGGGCCATGCCAGAAATACGTTTGACTGCATTCCACCACTGGCTTGGCTTGGATTCTTTGGTGATTAACTTTAATTCGATAATATCTGAAACAGTCCGTTTGGCCGGAGACAAACGCCCGTTGATGAAGCATGATGAGATGCTTGAACTCGGGTGACACCCATGGGGGGTCGTTAACATGAACCCATGACTGTTTTATCAGCATGATAAAGTCGAGCCGAGTTTTAATGAAGATCGTGAGGAGCTGTAGTTTCTCGTCACAGCTCCTTGCCTGCTCAACAAGTGACCAATTAAAGTAGCAAAGGTAACAGCCAAGCGCGCTCTTTTTTTTTTCTTTTTTTGCCTGCTCGCACGCACGTCTCTTCTGGAAATTACTTTCTTTGTCTATCTCTCACGTGGAGCGCGGGTCTTAGGATGATGAATAATGACAGCATGGTCAGATAACCCAAATGGTGGCTGTATTTGTGAGGAGTTTTTTTCATACAGGAAGGATAAGTTAGTTGTTTTAATTTAAACTAGGCCGCGAGATGTTTAAAATCCAATCGGTTGAAGTCGCCGCACAAGAAAATACCACAGCAAGGGTGGCAGGGGGGGGGGGAGCCCCCCCAATTATTGAGATATCGAAAATTTTTTTTTACTACACTTGCAGACTTTTTCTCTTAGAACGTTTATTAATAATGAAACATAAACAATGAAAGACCAGAATTTAAAATTATTCCCAGAAATACACAGAATTGGCATTTCAGAGAGAATAGATTGTCAAAATGTCCGGCCCGGGAGAGCATGCTCCCGGATCACTTTCGTTATAATATTCTCAGCCTCCCCCAATCATCTTCAGCTTCCGCCCGCCCCTGCACAGCCGGGAAAGTGACCCTTGTTTAGTGTTAAATCTTTGTCTTTGACAGTCTGTGGGTGGTATACGGTGCAGACAATCAGACAAGGAATCTCGCAGGGGAGCCTAGGAGGATGAAGCCAAATCCAAAGGGTCTCAAAGTTAGGATTGTGTAAATAATCCAAGGTCTTAAAATTAATACCGTTCTTAATGTACAAACCAATTCGATTCCTCGATGTAAACTGGTAGCCCGAGATGAGAACATGATTCTTACTGATTGTTTCCCTCAGCCAGGTCTCTGTAAAAAAGGCCAAATCGGGTTGTACGTTGTAAATAACACTACGGACTTCATCAATTTTTGGAGCGATAGACATGGTGTTTGCAAGAAGAATACTAAGGCCATGTTCCTTTGATGAGTTGCGCTGTCGTAATAGGTTTGAATTGGAGGGTCCAGGAACAACCCCAGAGTTAACAGTAGAATTGGATTGATCATAAACACTGGGTACTGTAGTTAGTGTACGGTTGAGTAATTTTTCACAAGGCCAGTTTTGAATATATGATGAGTTTGAAAAAACTGGTCGATTCTGAATGAAGTAGAATAAATGGACTTAATCTGTTGTCTTCAAGAAGTCTTTAAGGTCTTTATCTTTAAATGTCTTCCTCCCTTTTTCCTCTGAACTTCCGTAGAATACCAAGCGAGTTAAGTGATTCTCAAACAGCAGCACTTAACGGTCGAAGAGTAGCTTGTACAGATGACTTAACATGTTGACTATGGTGGGAAGTTTGAACTTGACAACGAAACGTTTTCCAGCAATATCGAAGTGAAAAAAAAGGAAATTTCTTGAATAAGACATCCTAGGAGTGTTAACTAATGTCATACAATGGATACTATGGAAATACTGGTGATTGGTGATTCCAGGATCACAAGAATTCACAAAATCGTGTAAAATACGGAGCGGTTTACAGAAACAGCCCACCGTCGCTAATTACATGCTATATGTACCTTCATGCTATTTATACCTTCATACAAACTCATCACTGCTTTCATCATTACCTCTGGTATACCTCTCTTCCTCATTGCCAACTCCAATACCTTCCTCAGGACCCTGTCACACGCCCTCTCCAGGTCAATGAAGCACATATACAACTTCTTCTCCTTGCCTAAGTACTCCTCTTTTAACCTCAAAATGAACACTGCCTGGTACAAAACCAAATTGCATATCACCCACTTTAACCATATGCCGCAATCTCCTCTCTAGCACCTTTTCTGCAATTTTCATTGCATGCTCTAGCAACTTCACTCCCCTATAAGCCCCGCAACTCATTGCATCCCCTTTTCCTTTGAAAATCGGTACCACAACACTCAGCGCCCACTCATCCGTTATTCCTCTTCCATCCAACACACCCTGACACAGCTCCACCATCACACCAATCCCGATTTCCCCACTCAGCATTTCCTGCTTTTATTTACCTTATCGCTTCACAAATTCTTCCTGACTAACCCTATTAACTGGCCCTTCCACAAACTCTGTTTCACGTTCTTATCCCACTCATTCTCCTCATTCATAATTCTTTCCATGTGCTCTTTCCTGACTTTCCCTCTATCTTTCTCACTGAAATTCAGCCTGCCATCGCCACCTTTTACGAATCTTCCTCCCTCAACATCTTTCCAATCCTTTTTCATTGAATTCACAAGCTTAAACGCCTTGTTTGGATGCTCACTCAGCCCTCACAGCTCCCGCTCAGCTGCCTCCTTCATTGCTTTCGCAACCACCTTCTTTGCTCAATTCTTCATGTTCTTGTATCTGGCCTTCGCCTCAGTCCCACTTTTACACATCTCCTTATGCGCATTCTTCTTTTTTGTTATCACTTCCTTCATGTCCTCGTTCCACCACCATGTGTCCCCTTGATCTCTCCTCCCATTCTTCTTCCCACATACTTCATCACATGCCTTTAACACCCCTTCCTTAAAACATTTCCACAAGTCCAGTGCATCAGTGATTTCCAGCTCTCCTACTCTTCCTTCAAATCTTGCCCTTGTATCCTCTTCCTTCAGCTTCCAAATCCTCCTTCTTTTAATTGCTTCCTTTCTTACCACCTTCTTCGCTTTCTTCTTAACCAGATACGTGACAACCAGCCTGTACTGAAGCTCACCTGGGATGATTTTCATATCTCTCAGATACTTTCTATTTTCCTTTCCCACCAGTACAAAGTCAATCTCAGTCCCACTTCCCCCTGCGCTGTACATCATTTTCCTCTTTTCCCCTTTTCTGAACCATGTGTTAGCCACACATCTTTCCCTCCACATTTCTCTCCCCAATTCCATTTCCTCCATACACACCCTAATAACCCACAATTCATTTACCAACATGTCCATTGGTCCCACTAATCCATTAGCTTGTTTCTTGCATCTTCCACACACAAAATCTCTCCCCAACCTCGGGGTCACTCTCTTTACTTTAGCACATCTACCATGTATCCATTTACCACATTTCACACACAACACTGAATTTGCCATTACTTGCTTCCCACAAATGCCACATGGATCTATCTTACTTACAGTTATTTCACCTTCTGCACCACTGACTAACACTTTTGTCTTTCCTAGGTTCACCTTCAGCCCTTTGCTCTTGAATGGCTCCTTCCATTTCCAGAACTTCTCCCTCAGTCCCTCCATTGTTTCACTCATCAGAACTAAGTCATCCACATACAACATGTCACTCATTGAACCACTTCTCACACTCTCTGAAACCACATCAACCACAATCGCAAAAACCAAAGGCGACAATACTGATCCCTGGTGCACTGTCACCAACTTTCACCTCAAACTCCTCAGACAACTCTTGCCTAACTCTAACTCTTGTTTTCGCACCTTCATACAGACTCATCACCTCTGGTACACCTCTCTTCCTCTTTGCCCACTCCACTACCTTCCTCGGGACTCTGTCAAATGCCTTTTCCAGTTCTCTTTCTCTAAGTACCCTCTTGTAATCAGTGATAATGATAACAAAATACAGGAACTCAAGATATTGAGTCATTTCATAATATTTATTTTTGAAAATGTTTCGCAGACAAACATATAATCCCATACATTTACTTTATAAATGTAATATGTTAGCATCACAAATATAGCTTGGGCTACCTGTGGAAAAGATGCTCAAAAAAACAAGAGATTTCTGGCCAAAATGGGAGCATTAGAATCTCTGTACATTTTAAACATATTCTTTTTCAATTTTTTGCTTGTAAAGGTCATGAAACCATCAAAACAACATATTAAAATAATTTCAAATAAATAAAATAATATAGAAATTAAGATAGCATTAATAATAATAAAAGCCAACTAAAACTCTCTAACTGTCACTGATGAAAGTGTATAAATATTCTTCAAATTGTTGACTTTTATATCATGAAGGCCTGGGTAAAAGTCCCATATTTCTCTTATTTGTAAAATAAGAGCTATATAGAGAGAATGACGATACTGTAAATAGCATAATCCCAAAATTTGGTATTAAACAGATAAAATAGTTAATGATTTACAGCAGTTTAAAAATACAGAATTGCCAAAGAAATGTATCAAGTCTGGAAGCCATATATTTTTTTGGAAGCTCTACCACTTTTAAAGCACCTGTAAGATGATGATTATTGATCTGATCAACATAAATTTTGAGATTTTGTTATTAACAATGTGGTCTGTCTTTCTAAAAAGGTTTTATCTCACAGTTATAAGAATTTAGGAACTTGTACCCAGGCCTTCACAGTATATAAGTTGGCTATTGTCATTAAAATTATCTTTGACTTGTACTCATTCTGGAATACACAGAGAGAATCTACTTATAAAATTGCCATGGTAACCATTTGTATTTGAATTTTATCTCACATTTAAACTACTTGTTGAATAAAATTTTCACAATAACTGTTAAAGTTTCCTTGGAGGGAAGGTCAACCATGTTATTTAGTAAGTTAAATTTTTTTTTATCTTTATTGTTAGGAAATATTTAAACTGTCCAGAAGAACAAGTCTGAAAGAGACATAGTTGGAACACTGGGTGGCTGGATTTACCCCACTCTCCCAGCAATCTCTCCCACTCCCACTCTCCATCTAGCTCGATTCTTTGCATCTCCTTCTTCAAACCAACACTCTTACTCTCCTTCTGCACTTGCGATCTCCATGTCTTCCTTGGTCGTTCTCGCTTCCTCTTTCCCTTCACTTCAAACTCAAATGCCTTCCTCAAAACATAGCAGTATTAAATGTAAATTTATTTGCTCATATATTTTTGATTGCAACTTCCAAATAGAATTCACTTACACATGCATATTTGCTTATGCTTCAAAAAGGAAAGTTTTGATTGGGTTAAATTTGGTGCAAGAAGAATAATATGACTGGTTTAAATAACATAACTGGAATGAAAACTTTGTTATGTCAGTGGCATAATATTTATTAATATTATTTATTATTTATTAACCAGTAGCTTGTATAACCAGAGTTCTTTTCTGCTTTTCTTTCAGTATTCAGTACAAATTCACCTAGTCTCTTTCACAGCTGTTATTTAAATCATGGTGCCAGGATTTCTTTGTCCTTCCCAACTGGTCCCTCTCAATTAGGGATACGGGTACCAGATGGAAAAGGATTGAGAGAAGTGGGGAGGGACTGAGTGGGGAAGGCAAGAGATATTGGGACTGACACTAATAACAGCTGCACAGGAGATGTTGCCAATAACATTTTAACAAGTTTAATTTCACTATCAGTAACAAGCGAGAAATTCAGTACATTGTAGAGAAAGAGATATAAAAATATTCAAAGTTTAAATTTATTTATTTTGTTATATTTATTTAAAGTTTTCTGTAGTACTTGTCTTCTTCAGGTAATACCTGATTTTACCTTGTATTTAATTTTATTAGCTGTCTGCTGAATAGAAAATAAGTTCAAATTGCAGTCAGTCCTATTAAAATATAGTTATAAACAAAATGAAAAGCTACAAATTTGGAACGTACAGACTTTTTTCTGTAAAGGCTTCCTTATACAGTGAAAGAAAAAGTGCTGTCTTTTTATATTGGTGTAGTCACTAGTAAACTTTCATTGATCCTGAATCTCAAATGTTTTTGGCACGGACAAGCCTGTCATGAAACTTTTTTTTTTTCAAAATATTTCCACAGTCTGCGATTTGATGATGTACCTGTCTGTGTTAGGAAACTCACAAAGCAAAATATGTTGAAATAGAGACAATTAAGTTCACAGTCTATTAAAAAGCACTTAATAGCTTATAATGTTTCTCTTTACTAATACTTTTTCTTTTCATTAATTACATTATTATTTTAAAATAGCTAATATTTTTGAACGCATTTTTTCAGGTCTTCTCAAAGCGTAGAAGCGGTATTTCACACATCATTTACAATCTTGTGAAGACGTTTGTTGAAAGGGATCGAAAATATAATATGTTTTCAAGGCACTATCTGTGAAAGCACAGTTAACTGGAAAATTTTTGAGTTATGGTAGATAGCCAAGTCAAGTGTATAAAAGAACGTCTTACAAACTGTCCCACCTCGTCTTTTCTTATGTCGTTGGTTTCATCATTCCCATCTGAATGGCAGGGTGTGTTTGGAATGCTAAACTCAGAAAGGCTTCCTTTGTACTCTGCATCCAACTGGTTAAAGGAAAGAATTTCAGATAAAAGCAAGAAGAGTATTCCTCCACACTGGACAAATCTACTTAACCATCTATTATCGTCCTTTCCAATTGTAAATATTGATGAAATATATTTCAAACCAAAGTTTTTTCTTTTTCCTATAAATCTTCAGAGAAATATTCTGACATTTATAATTTACCATTTTGAAGACATCCAGTTAGAAGTTGTCGAAAACTTAGTTAGGGTGTTGGACAAGCTTGCTTCAGATTTTTGTGACTGGGTTGGTATTCTTCATGAGATTTTGAAAGCCAGAGTGCTCACAATTAAGTTGAACCAAACCAGTTATAATCTAAATGGGAGCAGACAGGATAATTCCCATAGAAAGAGATACGTAAGAGTTTATTCAGAAACAATGTCTAAAAAATCTCAGCCAAAATTTAATAAGATATGTAAAAAGCTGTTGACGAAAACAACATCAGAAAGCTGCCTGGATTTCAGGAATTTCCAGTGGTTATCTGTCAATAGTAGATTTGTGCAAAGCTCGTGGAACGGAAAAGAGAACGAGGGCTTGCTAAACAGCGACAATGGCGTCAGTAATAAAATGAAAAAAGATTTGAGCGTTAGTATGACAAGTCCGAAAGTGCAGGCTATGGATGTTGAAACATTACCCATAAATGAGGCCACTGAAGCCATTGCTAAAGAACCACAAAGAGAATTAATTTGCATAGACGACCACGACGACGATGAAGTTGTTGATAATACTCGTAACAATGTTGGAAAAGGAGACAAAGAAATTCCCGTTTTAAAAAAGTTCAAGGCTATGGATAATTCAGAGAGCAGTGTCTCCGCGAATTTGTCAGTTCCTCAACCCCCAAATAGTATCGCTGATGATGATCTAGAACAAGAAGCTATAGAAGAGGCTTCAAGCTTAAACGCGTTTTTCATGAGCACAGTTAAACCGCTAATGGAAAATATTAAGAATATTGATAATGGAAGGGAACCTGCAGATTCAAGCCAGTTGAGCGAGCAAATTTCTAACCTGTTTGATTGTTCTTCCACTGAAATGGAGGTTGCTTGTCAGTATTTAGGTCTTTCCTCCTTGTCAGAACAAACTGCAGTTATTTTATGTCAGCAGTTTGTTTGTATGGACTCCGAAATAAGTTACAGCAACACACTGATATTAGCATCTCAACTTATTCTGCCAAAACTAGAAAGACTTGGCCAACCAGCTTCTAGAGTATTTTTATCGTCCATTATGGCGTTTGCAAAGAAGGTTCCGAGAGCTTTCAGTGATGTAGTAGTTAAGGACCTGTTAGCAAAAGATAAACTGGGAACATTCCAGACCGACGTTATATGCAAAGTCGTCAAAGATGCATTTGGGTTAGAATCGTTCAAGTATTTCCTGATTAGTGTTCTAGAACTTCACAAAAGCTCACCAAACTTGTTGTGGAGTGAGAACATCGTAGCCATTGTTCAGACCATAATTGATAACAAAGTGGATATTGACCCTTCTGTTTTTCAACTGTTTTCTCAAACTCTGGAATTAAATTCTCTTCATTTGAGCAAATCTTTGAAGTTTTCCAAGCTTGTTCTTGCTATCATAAACAAATACAGTTGCCTTGTAGCTGATCATTACAAGCTTTTTGAACGTATTCTAGAAAATAATACCACATTCTTGAAAAAACCTGGCCATTCAGCTCTCAAGAAACTTAGCACAGGACGCTTAAAATATAACTGAGGGAAGGGGCCGAGTTTTGTTCATTTGACCACGCCTCAATTTTTGCAGCGCAGGTTTACGAAAATTTGCTTTTTGATTCTTGGAGGATTCCATTCATAGAACTTGAATGGTCTATGTTGATTTAGCCAACGTTTCGAGTAACGCTTTCTTTCATTTGCTCCCAATTAGAAATAATATTCAAAATGTAAGTTCATTTGGTACAATTTTTCCAATATTTTTCAGATCTTTCTATTTTGGATGCTGCTTCGGTTTTTACTGAAGTGTAATTCGCCGCCGGTAAAGTTTGCAGTACCTGTTATTCACCTAATTAGTCATTTTAGGGATATCAAGAAATTAATGGACGGTAGGTTTTTCGTAGGGACATTTCTACTGCCCCGTTCGATGTGGGATCTGTTTTTGATGACCCCGACGATAGATCATGGGCATGGCAAACCCTATTTTTTGGACATATGCAACGATCATGTTCCTTACAAAGAAGTTAAAATTAGAAGCCAGTCTGCACCGTGGATTACAAATGAGATTAGATACAAGAGAAATAAAAGATTCAAGGAAGCAATATCAACCAAAAGTGTATCTAAAATAAAGTAAGCATACAAGGGAAATATTTTAGACATCTGAAATTTGTTTTGTGAAAAACTCAATCTGTGTTAAAAATTAAAGTTTCATATGCATGCAGGTGTAGTAATTTGTTGTCCCTCGGACAGAAACACATGCCATACGACTTGGTAACTCAAAACTGATGGGAAAAAAGAGAGTTTCACAGGAATGTTTTAAGAAAATAAATCTTAATTTCTTTTAAGCATATCGTTGTGAAAATGTCTGACATGCATATATGTGAAATACATTCAAAATGTGTAACAGAAAAATATCTTATATATCATATTATTCCAGTCTATTTTTTCTTTTAAATCTAATAACTAAGCTTTATATTACAACTCAAGCCCATTTTTTAGCAACTTGAAGTGTTTTCCGAACATCCTTAGAATAATGTATTCTCTTTACTACTCAGAAATTAATTTTCCGTTCAGTATTCTTTCATCAATAAGATAGTTCTCATTAACTATGACATCTTAAGTTCCTGTCACAAAACAAAACAAAGAAAAAATTAAAATCTATCATTTAGAAAGGATCGGAAAGTTTTTCTTTCTCTTCACATAATTAGTGGCCATCCAAATCATTTTTTGTGGGCATTACCTTATATGTCGAAACACATGTCTGCCTTTCTTATCAATGTTTGATTAAAGAACATCGCTCGACAGCAAAATTTATTACCTTGGAAACTGTGTCGTGCAGCACACACCTCTTCTAGACACTGAAGACTCAAAAGATCGCTTTAGAAAGGTATATACAATGTATAAAGTTCCTTATCTGTAATTCGAGATCTAGTTCTTACACAACTCAGTAAAGCTCTTTTTCTCGCAGATTTGTATTATTAGATCTTGCAACTGGAGCGGTCAGTTAAAAACTATTTAACTACTAGATCAGTTAATCGGTTATTCTAAAATGTGATGAGCAACTGTTAAATTTTCTTATCATGATCATTTCGTTTTTAAAATGTTATTTTATCAAGCTTTCTAAGCTATAAGCAAGTTAAAAATATTAGTCTTGCATTGAAAACAATTTCAGAAAAAACCTTTTCGGTTATAAACACACTTGATTCATAGGGCAAAAAGACTTTTAAAACAGATAACTATAAGAAAGTAAATTATATGTCATCTCATTTTCTTCCAGTATATTTTTAGATGTTTACAGAAGATACCCAGTTATGTTCTGACAGAAGCTCACTGGTTCCGATTAAATTCAGTTGTGCCATTGATTTTAGATACTTTCAAAGTAAATAAAGTTCTTAACCTTCAAAATATCAGATATAAAACAATGTACATCATTTAGTTTCTGTATTCGGTGAGTTAAATTGTGATATCTTTTTGTTAACAAGTAATCGAAGATCTATCAGGTACATGTCATTTCAACAAACTTTATGTAATTATGATAGAGAAATTCAAACCGGTTGAAATTTATATTTTAAAAAACGGAATGTGGTTTACATCCACAGAGAAAACGATGCTGCATTTTTTGGTGTAGAGAATCTGATTTAGGTTAGACGAGTATAAAGCAGTGTCTCAGATTTTTGAATCTATAGTTTTATTTAAATCACAGTTCTTTCATGAAAATTGTATTATTAAAATCTAATCAGTGATATTAAACTAAAGTTCGAAAACGAAATTTTAGTTCATGCAACTAAATATCTTTAAGGTTGAGTTTGCATATCTGTTTTTTTATCTTTCCTCTTTTTAGTAAAAGGCTATTAAAACCATTAAATTCTATTGTCATTCAAATTGTAATAGATTTCAAAAAACTTGAAAAGGTTTAAAAAACTTAGAAGATAAGAAAACTCTTAAATTGTTGCGATTTAAAAGTTGAAGATCTTCAAAGCGAGCGGTTGATTTGACCAAGAGTTTAAGCTTTTGTCACCGTAGATATCTTTAAATCAAAATATTTCTCAGTTTCTGATTTGGTGAATGCAATTGGCGAATTCTTGATATCTCCTACACGGCGAGGTATAATAC
This sequence comes from Zoanthus gigantus, assembly GCA_025331005.2. NCBI lineage: Eukaryota > Metazoa > Cnidaria > Anthozoa > Zoantharia > Zoanthidae > Zoanthus > Zoanthus gigantus. The sequence goes on along the minus strand of JAOBBB020033510.1, from coordinate 1,341 downwards.
TATTATTGACGATATTGGTGGTATACTTCAAAATTCGTGCATCAATGACGTCATGTCACGTGTTTTTCTCTAGCTCTAGAAATAAAAACAAAGTGATAAAATGGAGGCCAAATCAAGGCCAAAGTGAATAACACCTACTTCGATCTGTATAATTCTTCATATCATACTCAGCCGGCCGTCGTATTCAACAATTGCTAATTATTTTTTCACAAGAGTACAGAATATGGAGCTGAGTGTAAGAGCGTTCCGAATCGGGGATTGCGGCTTAAAACTGGGTTTTTCTAAAAACATCATTTTTGACGTCCAAAATAATTTTTAGCAACATGTTGTCTCATAGGTAGTAATTATATTATGCACGCTTTCGATCTGCATTGTTTTTTTATGATCAACTTCGCATACTTTACAGTGTTTATGTTATGCAACTTTTAATCTGCATTGATTTCGCTCACGGTAAACGCTTGAATGAGCAGTTTCAATGCTTTATTTGCGTAAAGCAACGGATAAAACTTTGGTTTTAAGTCAGATCATTTTGTTATGTAGATAATTTGTGTTACTAAAAAACGGGATACGGCTTAAGACTGAGTTTTTTCCGAAATAAATTGTTCGTGAAGCCGCTCTGCTCTCTTTGTCAAAATGGGAGGTGCGGCTTAAAAGTAAGTAATCACGGTAATTGTAATTCACTGGGGCTACAAACTGCCAGTAATGTTGATTACAACTTCAAAACAAGCCATTGATTAAAGTTTTGTTGATGAAAAAGCTAGTGCAGCTAAGAGTACCGCCCTGACGTCAATAGCCAACGCTTGATAGGTCAGCTACTCCAACTTCTTGTGACGATCAACAAACAATTCAACCTTGTTCGTACTTCATTAGAAACTATTCCAGCAATAATACAAAATATTCAATGATTATTATCTAGTGAGGAAGCTAAATGAAATTAATATTACGCCACAAAACCAAACGTTTAAAGTATATATTTAATAACATCGGTTGAAACGTACGTAGTTACTGGTTTTCAATTACAGTAAGTGCAGCAGTTTCTAGAATGGTTATAAAATCAATTCTTCTGAATACTGAAATATTTTCTAAAACAAACTTTATCTCAAAAGACCAATAACTAAATATCGTTTCTGAGATGTAGTAGAGGTTTTACAAAGAATGAATTGCTAACGCAGTTTTTCCACGAACTGTTTCATTCAAGTACAGTATTTATGGAACCGGCAAGAATTTCTCGTAAACTAAATAATGAATGTTTTAAGATGCTTGAAAACCTTTTTTCAATCTGTGTTCATTTGCTAGCTAAAGCTGTATGCTAATAGATATCTGAACAGACATAACTAGAAT
>JAOBBB020033453.1:0-15069 GCA_025331005.2 Zoanthus gigantus | reverse complement strand
GATGCGGAAATTTTCTTTGGTTTTTCGAATTCTGAGTTTATAAATGACAATACTTTTAGTCTAAAAGATAAAAAAAAAGCGACATAGGGACGTTAACGGTTGGATAGGATGGTGATTTTTCTAGCACCGTGGTAGAGGAATTGAATCTAGTCCTGCCACAAAATCTAGATTTTTTTTCCGCCTGCGACAGTGTAACACAGCGACCCTACGTCTTTCAATCACAACGGACAGACCCTCTCCCCTCTCGTGCGAAATAAATCCAAGATGGCGTTGATTCGGATCAACCACAAAATCGAGATTTTTTCTGCCTGCACAAGATTATGATTGCGTTCTCCTGACGTCGAACGCAATCAACAAATGTTTATTAACCATATATTCCACGATACCAACAATCTCGTATACAATGAAAACAGAGTCAAGTGGAGAAATGAAGTACTCAAAGAACGTTAACTTTTCTACTTATACCTTCACAAAAACAATGAAGAAAATTGGAATTAATATTTAAAAGTGAAGGGAAAAAAACGGCACAACTCCAAGATGCCTTGGGTCAGTTCAAGGGTGGATTACAGTCACATTTTTGGCAGTTGGTGAAGAAAGGTTTGGCCGAATGGAAACATTTTGAGGACAGATGCTAAAATATCATTCCAAACAGATAGAAAGTATAAAATTGTTTGGTGACGGTTTGTTATCGGCCTTTAATTATTAACCGCCAAAATAAAATTTCAAACAATTGGCCATTCCGGATTTCGCAGGGAACTGGGGTGAGTTTTAAAGTTTAACCAGTCGATAACGTTGAGAGTTGTAACTTGACCTAGTTTGATGCTTTTAGGGTAAACAGACGAAGTTATAGACCTTGAAACATGGTTCAAAATCCATAGAAACGTCTGTAATGTGGAGACAGCGTCCCCCAAAACCATATAAATTCTTAAAATGTGTGATCAGTTTTTTGACAACTATAAAATCTTGTCACTCGGTCACCATTTGAAAGAAGTTGAGATCAAAATCACGTATGCTTGGCCATATATCACAGAAGTCAGAAAAAAGTTAAGTTTATATAGTTTTTTGGGGACGCTGTCTCAACATTACTGACGTTTGCAGGGATTATGAACCATGTTTCAAGGTCTATAACTTGGTCTCTATCTTAAAAGCATCAAACTTGGTCAAGTGACAACTCTGTACGCGATCTGGTGGTGGTGTCAATTTATCGATTGGTTAAAACCTGAAACTCGCCCCAGCTCCCTGCGCAATTCCGGAATGACCAAGTCACTTCAATTTGAGTACAATTCATATTAGCCGCCCCAGTCTCCACTGAGAGTGTCTCAAAAGGTGATTGGTGGGTGCCCAGGTTGGTAACATGAGTGAAATAAAACGAATGGCTGGAAAACTACGCTGAAATTAATTTGTCAGTGAACCAATATGAGATAGAGCTCGGACCAAGCCAGCAACTTTAACCGTGGACATGCAGCTCTTTCGCCTTTTTGGGACTCGTCAGTACGGTGTAAAGGCTATTCGGCTCAGTAGGTCTGCGTTGCAGGTTAACTGGTCGGAGGAATCCGTATGTCGGTTCCCCGAGCATCAGGTGGACTGCAGGGAGATCTTGGTGACGATAGCAGTGCCCCGCTTAAGCAGTGCCCCGCTTAAAGCTCATCGAAAAATTTGGATTTCTTCATGAGTTCTTTTTTACTTCCCGATCTATGAACTGACGATGGGGTTAAGGAAGTTTTCAAATATTCACTAGCACTGCCATACTTCCAAAATATCTTGAAATTTGACAAAAATGACGTAAAGTTAACCGTATCCCCCCTCGAGACCACCCAATGGAATAAGAAGAAGCTCCAAATGCAGTGCAGTAGCTTGCCATTAGAATTGTGCCAATGTAAAAAAAACATATTGTGTTCCTTTACGTTGAGGTTTTTGGTAAAAAGAACTATGAGTATGAACGAAAAGCATTTTTTAGGTAATTTGTTACTTAGCATGTTAATCCTAGAAGGCATGGGGGGGCAAAATGACCCCCCTCTCGGGTTTTTGGGGATAAAAAACGTGCTATTTAACCGATTGCCAAAAGTTTCTGCACAACTATTCTTTGATTAATAATACATCTTTTGAGCCTAATTAAATGACGTCATATCTGATGACGTCACCACAGGAAATTACGAATCTCGTCGTTTGTTTTTAAAATTGGTGCTCTGCCTGAAAAAATGACAGGAACTTAATTTTTTTTGTCTATGGTACAAATTCAGTAGTTTTTTTTTGAAAATTCATGTTTGTAATTATTTTCAGTTGTTTTAAAAATTTTTTAAAAATATATATAAGTCCAAAACTTGGGCTGATGGCCGTCATTTTATATTTTTGGAATTGGTTACCATGACAACAAGAATAATTTTATTGATTACCAGATGAGATAGTTGATCATGTGCAACTACCTTGCCAATGAAAATGTCATTATTCCTAACCGTTTGCAACAATTTGGTGTCGACAGTTTTGCTGACCACCCCCCTCCCCCATCATTATCAAAGTGCTACTCCAGAGAGATCACGTGACTTTTATTATTTGAAAGATAATTGGACACTTATTACAAGTGCAAAATTTTTATATAGATTTTGTATTGATTGGATGAATGTCGTTGAAAAAAAATATTTTAACACTTAAAAATGTCTTTTCTATGCTACGGTTGCCATGGAAACCAATAAGGTACCACGTAACTCTTCTTAATTTGAAGTATGCTGGACATTTATTACACATACCAAGTTTCATGTGAATTGGTTGAATACTTTTGAAAATAGAGGGGAGGGGGGTCCCATTGACCCCCCTCTCATGCCTTCGTGTAACTTTTTTTTCTTCATGCCTTCTAGGGTTAAGAATTTTTGTTATCTACATTTTTTAAGTAAAAATTAAAATAATTTTAAATAGTAAGTTGTTCAGTTAATACATCATGGAGAAATGTTTTTTCATTATTTATTTAAAACGGATGTGATATTTGACCGAGTTCAATAGAGGAGATATTGACACATCTTTTGGTGTGTTGGAAAAGGGTGTAATAAATTTACACACCTGTGCAACAGAAAAATGAACACAGCTTTTGGGTTTGTTGTGAAAAGATCTGTTGTTTTACACACTTTTCAAACAAAATTTAGAACAACTTTTGGTGCGTTTTACAAAACACACCATGGTGTGTGGCAAAACCATCAACATGTGTAACATAATATAGGTTACAAAACACACCTTTTTTATTACACGGGAAAAGATATGTTAAAAAAGGGACAAGCCAAGGTGTGTCACTGCAACACACAATTTCTGTACTCTGGGAGCACCCCATGGTGTGTTATTACACTCATCAAGGTGTGTAAATCAACACCAAGTGTGTAAAATTTTCATGAACACTTCTTCTAAACACAAAAAATGTGTTAAATTGCACAGCTTAACGTGTGTTAAAAAAGGGACAAACGATGTGCTCATTTAAAGATTTCTTTAGGAGGACCATGTGTTTAACTAATTTTCATTTTAGTTTATTTGGTTTGGCAAAACCAACCTTGGATCTGCCCCAGTATTATCACTGCTTTTCGTATAAAGAAATGTGTATGAAGAAATGGGATTGCATTCGTACAAAATAAAGTTAAAGTTTTCTTTTTATGCCTATTTCTAAATACGGAAAAAACCTTATATGGAAGAACCCCTTTTCAAACGAAAACAATGGAACACGTGGCGGCAAGATTCAAAAACCGTTTGAGAATTTGAAATATAAATTTGCGTCCCATCAAACGGTAGCGGGTCATTTAACTACGAATTCTCTTCATTTTGCCAAACGCAACCATAGCAATAGCTATTTCTTGATATGCTCACAGCCCAACTTTTATCACTTCAACTATAACAAAAGGCACAGTTTTTTGGAATTTGTTTTCTTTATTTTCATTTTATTTGCAAATACCGTGCACCTCGACTTCATCAGGCGACCCAAATTTCCATTACTCAAGTATGTCTCTACATTTTTCCATAAGCCTAGGAAGATTTACGAAACAAATGAGAACAAAACAGCTGTCCACTGCTGCCACTTCCTTGTCACCTAAGCTGCGCATGCGTAGTTAAGTCTCGATCACAATTAAGCCTGTATATTTTGTCTTCACTGGTGGTAAAAATTACTCCCAAGGCAGTAACTGAGTCATCAATCCACTTTATGTTACGGTCATTGCAAAATACATCTTTCGAATTTTTCAACGTACCTGCACTCAAAATCTCGCTTTTTGCACAATGGAAGTTTAGTCTTGAGCATAAATAAAAAAGATCGAAAATATATAATTCTCGTTTTAAAATTTATTTTTCCCTAGCAGCAGAAGAGTGGTATCATCAGCAAAAACCAAATTTTGGAAAATTGATCACGCTGTTTGGATGTTGGTATTCCTCTCATTTCAGGGTTATTTCTGAAGGCTATGGCCAGTAATTCAATGCATATTATAAACAGGTTAAAATGGACAGCCTTGGCGCACTCCTCTATACATTTTGAAATACGAGGAAGCATAAGCATTGTTAATGACACAACTACATAAAAATTGTTTCATTATAGAAAATTTCACTCCAACGTTATACATCTTTTCCAAACCTGAAATTTAGAGCCCAGGTTTAGTCTGATGTTTTCTCCTATGTAACGTTCTTTTAAATATCCGGTTTAGTCTGAACAGATTATAGATGGAATTACGTTCTGTAAACGTGATTTTGTTGCTAGCTTAAGGTAGCACATACGTCAAAAAATGTAAGAAAACAAGGTACTTGAGGCAGAAGGGATGAGTGTTTTAAAACTCTATTTTCACCAAAAATAAATGATGGGAGACTGGGTATAGCATACCTGTATGTTGACACATAACATTCCATCACGTGACCATGCTCACCATAATCTAATTAATTTAGGACACGGTAGTTTTGAGTGCCTAAATATTAGAAATGACACAAGTCTTACTGTGTTTTTGGCCGTTTGCTGGGTGCCTGAGCTCATCATAAAGGCTCAAGAAGGCTTAAACCTTTTCAATATTGAAGAACTGTATATTGGCACTGTGAATTTGGCAAAGTTGGTGGCATGCTCATTTCAATCTGCTGACAATTTGTCATTCATGGACAAGGGGCCTTTGTAGCAAATATGCTTGGTCTCACCAGCTGTACTCTGGATGTTTGCAAGTTTGACCAAATGAAAAAAGTATCTGGATGCTTTTTTGTGCAGATTGGTAGCATTGTGTGAGAAAAAATATTTGGATTTTTCCGTTATGCAATTGGGCAGACTTATCAAGTATAGAGGCTTCAACAAAGTCTCTTGCAGGACTGGAGTGTTCGCAGCCTGAATTCAATAGGTATTTCAAAACAAATTGCATTTGAGGAAAGTAGAAGAGTTTTGTAAGGTTTTGTTAATGAAAGATTAAAACTTAAAATAAGTCTTGAGAGAGCTTGTTGTTTCAGGTAATTTTTGTATTTTGGTCTTGCTCGAATTTGTGATGAATCAACATTCTGTTACATTTTAGTTCCGTAGGCTTTGTGAGTTGCCAAAGTTTTGGCTCATCATTTCTTTTTTTTTTTTTTTACTATTTTGATGTGTCATGAATACTTTAGAACCAATAAATCTTGAAATGAGGAAAAAACTTGACTATAGCAATTTTTTATTTAACCATACTAGTTTTGTAGGCTACACATATATCGCTGCCTATCATACCTTTATGCAATGAACCAGAATCAGCAGATATTGTTACACTTGTATTATGTATCACACAAATCACTGTCAGTGTTTGAATAAAAAAAGTCAATTTTTTCACAATATTCAAGTTCAAAGATTTCTTTCTCAGCAAGTGAAGACAGTATTTTCATAATCCTGGTACAGTGCATAGATCTACATAACTACTATCTGTAAAAATAGTTTCTGATCCTCTAAGCTTATTTTAAGGGCTGCATTTCTGCTCCCGTAGAGGCCCTTTTTAAGACACATTCTATGATCTGGATCTGTTGCCATGGTAATAAGAGGGCTAAACAACAGTGTGGTATTAAGGTTTTGTAGTGGGCAGTTGAAACATGATAGCTGTTTCTGAAAAAGCTATGTTTTTGATGAAACTTGGTTTTTCATGTGTCTGCTACCTTAAGAACAAGGTGCTATAAAAATCAATGTGGAAAGTACTTACACATCACTCTTAGTGGTAGAAACTGCCCTAAAAAGAGACTCGGGAGGCATCCATTTTAACGGCAGTGTGGCCTTAAAACAGAAAGAAACCTCAATTGTTAGGAAAAAACAGTTATATGTATAGCCATGCAGCTATTCGTAAAAGAAATATAATTGGAAAAATTTCAAAAACTCGAAACATATATAGCGATATTTAGCATGAAATGGTTAATGGCGTTTAACAATATTATGTGTAGATGCTTCATATAAACTACAAAAAGTAACGCATGTTTCGATGACATCTTGCCATCATTATCAATTGAGTTAAAAACTGAAAGTTTGCTTACGGTAAGGTTTAGGAAAACAAAATAAAGGAGTAATCTATTGTTATTAAACAACATGTCCTCACAGAGGAGTAATCTATTACTGGGTTGCCTGTGACAAACCAGTCTTTAAAATCGGTCTGGTTCTTTTTGTTTTTTCCGTTAGAAAATGGACTTTTTTGCGCAAGGCTTACCAAATATGGATTCGTACATGATGACTGGCTCAAAACTTGCTATGGCAATGTAGCTGAGGGAGAGCCAGAACAAATTTATGTTCTCGAGTCTGAGAACTCCTCGCGGAATGACTACATAATGCAACCTAGAAATGAAATATAACGCGAATTCTCATAAAATTCAACAATCTTCAAAACAACTCAAAACAAAAAGGACACAAAAATCAAAATAAATCTGATTTCTGCTCCTTCCTCGCACCTTTCATCTTCCTCTAAGTTGCGCGAACATTGTTTCTAAAGATGTATAGTTTTGTTACCTTTCCTCTAAAAGAACTTTCTCAACTAATCGCTTTATCGCTAGCTAGAGTCCGCCATGGCAAAATGACCAAACCGACAGGGAATTTTAGTCCATTTAAACCGTTTTCCCTGTATCAGAAAAAATAAGGGCAGCGAGAAAAAGAACATACACTTTTTTAAGAATCTGGAAATTTTTGACCCAACTAAAAAACGAAGGATGTATTCGATAAACTATGATTTTCCAACTGTCATCCATATAATTGCCAAAACTTGATTTTGCGACATGGTAGAGTTAAACCATGGTTTTGCTTGCTCCAAACCAGACTCTCTAGCATTGATACACCACCTTTAAGAGTTGCTGACTCAACTATGACGTCACTAAAACTATTTTATATTTAATTTGTCAATTAATTACCATGGTTTTTCTAAAATAAACCTTTTTAAGATCTTTAATTCTTTTTTGAGAACTCACACTAAACTGAGCTATGCAATTTTACCAACAGACACAATGACATTCAAAAGTACTGTATTTGTTTTTAAAACACCTTTTTAGTGCGCGTATAAACATCTTCTTGCGTGTTACGTGCCAATCCGAAATCCGACACCTTGCAGACTTGCTTGTCACCGACAAGAACGTTACGTGCCGCAAGATCTCTATGGACAATCTAGAAAACAAAAAAAACTAATTCTTCAAAGAGTTCTGTTAGGGTAAGCCAAATGTGTGATTGATTTTAAAAATTCAACGGTTTGAAACGTTTGTTTAAAGTGACTGAGAAGAATTATCTTGCAGGTTACTGACAATAACTATATGGCAGCTTATACAGAGACCACAATGCAAACACAGTCTTGATAACAAATAGAAGCTGAAAAATCACTAAACTTAAGAATCTGCAAACACATTCAGGAGTTTAGACGTAAAACAAAAAACGTTTGTTTGGTACACTGTAGAAAATCATAAAGATGATGTGCATTTGTTATTGGTGTATCAACCCGTAAATGTAATACCCACCGTAAATGTAATACCCACCGTAAATGTAATACCAACCGTAAATGTAATACCCACCGTAAATGTAATACCAACCGTAAATGTAATACCCACCGTAAATGTAATACCCACCGCAAATGTAATACCCACCGCAAATGTAATACCAATCGTAAATTTAATAGTAGGTATTGTTTTATTACTTTACGGTAAGAGAACAAAGTAGCTTTTAAAAGTGAAAAGTAAGTGGTTGTGTCAGAAGGAATCTCAACTATACAGTGTATAACAATAATTAATAACTTTATTATTCATATAGGGCAAAATTTATGAATATATGATCTAATGCGCTTTACATTACAATGATTATAATACTACAATAAAATGGATAGAAATTACATGTTTTCGAAATGGTTAATTAATGGATACTAGATAAAAATATTTATACATAATTGATAGATGGATACGAGATAAAACTATTTCTATATAAATGTATGTTGAAATGATATTATAGGTTATAAGCTAATTTAAAATAATGAGTTTTTAGCCGTTCCTTGAAAGTTATGAGACTATCCAAAGCTCTCAGCTCGTCTGGGAGGGCGTTCCACAGTATTGGCGAGACTGCAAAGAACGCCCTGTCTTCTGTTGTCTTTTTGGTCCTGTAGAGCAGATCGAGCAATAGATGTTTTGTATTTGATCGTAGATAATAATTTGACCGTGACTTAGGTCTAATTAATTGATGTTACTACCATGTAACGCTTTGAACGTGTATACAACTATAATTTATACATTATACGGTATTTATATAACTGGTAGCCAATGCAAATCTTTCATTACAGGAGAAATGTGACCAAGACGCGGGGTATTTGAGATAAGCCGTGCGGCAGCGTTTTGTACCCTTTGCAACTTGTTAATATAAGTGGCTGGTAAGCCACTTGGTGAGAGGTGACGTCATCAGTCACGTGACATTTTATCATTAGACGCATCCGTATTTACCTGTATATGGGGCGACTAAACTCAGATGACAAACAAACAAACAAAAAACCAACATCTAAAGCTATGACGTCACACGTCATGGCGCTGCAACTACTTTCAGTTTTAGTGCTTGACCGATGACATCACCACTTACCCTGTATAGTTGAAATCCCTTCTAGTTCTGTCACAAATCCTTACTTTTCACTTTTAAAATATACTGTGTTTTCGCCGTAAAGTAATAAAAATACTCTCTATTACATTTACGGTCAGGATTGGAGTTACATTTACGGTTAGTCGGAGGTATTACATTTGCGGTTAAAAAGTATTACATTTAAGGTTAGAAAACCGTTACACTTACGGTTGATTTGTATTACAGTTACGGGTGATACAATTGTTTGTCAGCGCAACATCGCCAATTTGGCTGGCAACTTAATTGTGAATTACAGAAATAAAACTTACAGGTATGTGCCAATGTATCAGGTTTACAGCAGACAGCTGGGACTACAATTGTAGTTTTTATTTTCTTTTCACATTTATTTCTTACCGGTCAAATATACACCTAAAACTTTCAGTTCTGTCTATAGCTAAGGACAGTTAGTGAAGCTTAAATTCTCGATATATTTAAAAACATTCAGCCTGGTTGCAAAAAGTCTTAAAGGTGAAGATGGTTTTTAAAACTAATGGAAATAAAATGAATACGCCAAGCTTTGCTGGTTAGTATATTCATCATAGTTTTAATTTAGCATTGGCGCAAACAAATATTTGCCAGTAAGAAGTCTGAGAGAAGAGAATCAAAATTACAGTAAAACCTTCTTCATTGAAAGATACGCCATTCCATCTGCGATCATCCAGGCAAATTTCATTAGGTCTGTGGAGCTGACACAGGTAGGCGGAAGAAGCTCCCCAGTACAGTGGACATCAGTGTAGCCTCGGGACCTTCTCAGGTAACCCAGTAAATCCCCATACGGAAGGTATTCCAGTATCAACACGTAGGGCTCTGTCGTGATTAAAATATGTTAGAAACTTATGGCATGCCATGAAATTTCATCGAAATCTGTATAATGATTGTTTTCTAAAACTACTTATGTTTTAAATTATCTTGTTTGGGTATTAGATTATGCCTAAATTATGATAGAAACAACTTCGCATTGACAATAAAACTATAACAGAATTTCTTGTCATTTATATATAAAAAGACTAGAAAACGTTGGGATAAAATGATAGGCAGTGAGCAACCAACCTTGAACAATTAAGTTAATTGTTTCATTGCCAAGCTATTCCCATTGGGCATTACCTGATGAACAAAAGACCAACTCTGCGAATAAGCGCATATATTACACTCGGAAGATGTCAAATGACGAAAACGTTTAGTGTTTAATTTCCTAAAGATTTCTAGCCTTTTTATATAATAAATGTATTTTTAAAGCGAACATTATGATAATCTCACGTTATCTAGCAGAACATGATCACGTGACGAGAATTTTAAAGAGATGCTGCCTATAACTTCATTCACTAGTTATAGCAATTCAAAGACACTCTCATTCATTATGCCTTATACAAAGAAAGGTTTCATTGGTGCTCTTAAAAGAATTTAGTTCTAACAACTTGTATACCTACCTACCTACCTTCACCTTCAAATCTACCTACCTAACTTAACCACTTTCAAAACTACCTTCTTACTTAACTAGCTACCTTCACACCTACCTTCTTACATAGCTATTCACCTACCTACCTACCTATCCACCTACTTACTTTCCTATCCACCTACTTACCTACCTATCCACCTACTTACCTACCTATTCACCTACTTACCCACCTATCCACCTACTTACCTACCTATCCACCTACTTACCTACCTATCCACCTACTTACCTACCTATCCACCTACTTACCTACCTATCTAAGTAAGTAACTATAAGTAATTAAATATCTAATTAACTCACGAGAAGTTGTATAAATACGGTTTACCTGTCCTGGTACAACATCCGTGCAACATCACAACGTGAGGATGCTGTTCAAGGCTCTTCATCATTTCCAATTCTTGAAGAAAGTCGCGCTTCTCATCGCTTTGAGCGTCATCTTCATAAATATACATAAAAGAATAAAATGTACTGACAAAAAAAACAGAGACATAACAATGATGATGACATCTTGAACGAAAATCAATTAGAAGCATGAATGATTACGGTCAAGACAAAGAACAAACGGAAACAAAATTACAATCGTGACTTTGACTATGACCAACTGAAAATAATTAACAAGAGCAAGACCTTAAATTTGACCACGACCATGACTCCGCAACGATTGTGAACATGACCTTGACAATGACCATGACCGTGACCGTGACCGTGACCATGTTACTGTTACCATAACCTTCAATGTAGTGTAAGATAGTATTTGGTTAAAATACCTCTGGTAACTTTGACAGCAACCGGTCGGTTTTTTATCCCTTTAAAGGTTCCCCTTAAGACACCCTTGTATACATCGCCAAAGTTTCCACTGCCGAGATGCCGCACCAAGTCAAGTTTGCACCGAGGAATCTCCCAGCCATACGGCATGTTTTCGTATTTGTTCTTTTTTCTGTTTTCTTCTGGGGTGTCAATGTCTTCGTAATTTGGATCACTGCCCAGCCGTCGGGTTAACGTCAGTGTCTGGAAAACATTTGGATTGATCAAGCAGGGTTAACGTTTTGTGTTAATTTTTAAAATCTATAATAATTTTTCAGAAAGGCGGAAATTATTTACTAGTTGAAATCCTACCCAGACTTTTCTTCTATGTATTTTCAAGCAAGATAATCAGCTGTGAACTGAACACCAAAGTATGCAGTGAGATCATCTTTAATGCAGTGTGGCAGTCATGCAAAGACTCCCATCCGTTTAATTCTTCAAAAACAAATGAACGGAGGGTGGTTTGCAAAGCAACTGAGATCTTTCCTTTCCACTTACAAGTTCCTTGGCAATTCCGACATTTGAACATTTGTGTGATTTTCGTTTTCGCCAGAGCTGATTCAGCTTTTTATTCTTACGAGGTTGATATTAGAATACCAGCCTGCAATGGATTAGGGTCCCGTCAAGGGGGAATCAAAGACTCATCCGCTACAACAATACAGAAACATAAAATAAGCACTGTCCCTATCTTCCACTAGGATTGTAAAAAATTTTGCTAAGCATAAACTAACTGCTAAAAAATTATGTGGAATACCTCCATTAGAAATCCGATTTTACTCTTTTTCAAAAAAATTTAAAAAATGTTTTTGAAAATATTTTACCTCCTCTGTACGCTTAAACTCCATCGACAATCTTCTCTTTCTCTTCATCCAATAAATGAGAATTCCAGTGATAAAAAGCACACAGAATATGACAGCAATGCATGTTGGGACAAGGTACTTTGCTTCGAGTGCTTCGGTATTTTTCTTGTTTGAAAAAGCAACTGTGGGACCTAAGTATAAGGGTTAGGATTTGCTTCAAATTGATTTCGGCTGCATGTGATTCAAAATGCAAAATCTCTGTTTATTATATGGATAATGGTGTTTTATCAGAAATAAAGCACTCGTACCTTCCATATTTTCACTACTGAAAATGAAAGCATTTTATGTCCCGGATGTACGAGCGCCTTCCTAAAAAAAAAAAAAAAATTTCCCGCCAGTTTCTTGTTGTTTGTTTTTGCAAAAGTATGGCGGCCCCTCGGTTTCGTCCATATAATAAAAAGAAAATTTCACGCTAGCTTGAAGCTATGAATTTTATTTTTTTGTGTTAAAAGCAACTTTACTCGCTCGCTTTCTCACTCGCAAAATGTTGTTTTCACCACTCGAAAATAAATTCACATCTTCGCCCCACCATGTAATATACTCTATTATATCCTGCATACCATCTTTCAAGCAAGGCCATTAGAGCTAACTTACGGCGATGATCAAAACATGTCAAATTCTTTTATAATTGCATCATTGCTTTCGCTTTCATCATTATCATTATGATTATTGTCATTATCACCATCACCGTTCTTGTCGTCATCATCATTGCTATTGCCGTCATCGTCGTCATCATCGTTAACATTGTCATCGACCTCATCATCATCGTTATCGTTGTCATAATCATCATCGTTACCGTTGTCATCGTCGTCTTTATCGACATCGTCGTCATCGTCGTTAACATTGTCATCGTCGTTAACATTGTCATCGTCGTCATCGTCGTTACCGTTGCCATCGTTGTCATCGTCATCGTCGTCATTATCTTTATCATTGTAATCGTCATAATCATCATTATCGTTGTCATCGTTGCTATTATCGTCATCAACATCGTCTTCGTTATCGTAGCCGTCCTCGACGTCTTCATCGTCATCATTGTCTTTGTCATTCTCATCGTCATTGTCATTGTTTTAAATCAACGTATTAAATTTTTCACATCATAAGGACATCTAAGGAGCTCACCGATCGTAGTTTCAATAAACACCTCAGCATATTTCCAGTTATGAGCTGATAATTGTGGCCCAGTTACTGTGCTCACGGAGTAAACTCGAAACCTGAAGCGGCTGTTCTCAGCAAGGCCTGTTACTGTTATTGATGTAACGCGAATGCCTTCCATTGCCGGATAAAACTGTGTCTCGTTGCCACACGGAGAGTTACAGAGATCGGCTTTCACGCGGTTACATTTATTGCATGCAATTTGGTATTGTACTTGTCTTTCGTAAACTGGTGACTGCCACTTGATGTGAATGGCGGACTCATTCACAAAGGTTGCATTGATTTCTCTTGGTGGAGGTGGTAAAGGTACTGGAATTTCATACCGATAAACAAGCAGCTTTTAGTATAATAGCTTATTCATGTACAAGCTCGGGTTGATTCCCACAAATCATTCACGAGCCAAAAAAATCACAACAAATGTAGTTTAACACAAGCAATTTCTATTTTCAATTGTCAAAGAAAGAATTTTGAATTGTTACGTGTCTTGGTTGTAGTGTCAGCCTTACTCCTTCACGGTTATTAAATTTGTCCATAGTGAAGACTGGCACTGCAACCAAGTCGCGTCACAGTTGGAGATTGGAGGATCCCTTTTAAAGACAAAAATTTAATCTTTAAGAAAAACACAGGCGGTGATGTCTGCTACATGACCCGGACGTAGATCTTTTAAAAACTCAGCCAAGCAAACTTAAAAACACACTGACTGCAAATTACTTGATTGAAAACGGAATACTCATTTCAAAGGTAAGGTAACGTCAACAATAACTGTTCAAACAAAAAAAATGAATCTTAACAAAAGTCCAGAGTTTGGGTGCAGGGTGTCGGAATAGAGTTTCCCTGCAAGTACTTTGTCTATGGGCTGAAAACATCCAAGCAAAGAGTGAAGCATGAACTTCGGAAACATCAATAAACTGTGAACTTTATTGACATTTGGTATACGTAGTAATTCATTTGAATATAAATAAAGTTTTGTTCCTGTAGCAATTTTGCTTTGTTTAATTTTGCATTTGAGGGAAGTTTCCAAGTATAAGCCCCCGAAGGCTTATATTCGGAGGGGCTATTTAACGGAGGGTTTTTTTTGTTTCAAGTTTGAGGGGCTTATTTTCGGAATTTTACGGTATCTATTTATGTTTTGTCCCAGCTACTAAGGGGCTGTTTATATGATACCGGGGCGACTTTCGCACCTGCGCGAGTTTGCTCCGGGAAACCTTTTGCAATGGCGCGAGTTCGCTCCGGGAAACCTTTTGCAATGGCGCGAGTTCGCTCCGGTTTCTTCTCTTAGGTATGAAACAGGGTATTGTTTTAAGGGTCAGGTCATAAATAGCGTTTGGATTTTTCTCCTAAATAGAGTTAGGATTTTGGGAAGCCGTTCGCACATTCCTGCCAAATATTTGGGAGTACCTTCCCCGGGAAAGGTCTTTAGCCAATGAGAGAGTAAGCTAGTAAAAGTATTTTACATGATAAATAGAGGATGTTACATGGCTGTGCAGAGATACGGATTTTATCTTCGAGTGTCAGTAATATGTTTTCAACACAAGAAGATTAAATCCGTATCTCCAAGTGGCCAGATAACTTTCTTTTTATTATATGAAATCTTCACAGTCAAGCGAAATGAAATAAAAAGCAAAAATCATAAGCATAAGTATTTACTGTTCCTGTCTTCTTGCTGAAACAATGAACAAGACTGTAATAATTATTCATAAACCTTTTATATTTTTTCTAAAAACTGTGTTAGCTCT